>SNQJ01S0216286.1:0-10214 GCA_010110895.2 Picea sitchensis | reverse complement strand
TCCATATGGGTGATGTGGTAGGGTCGTACAGTCGTACGACATGTGGTAGGTACAGTGGCGTGTGACTAGGATGACACCTCAGAAAAAAACAAACCAATGGTTTATTGACACGTGGCATGTTTGGGCATATGGTATGGTGCCACATGGACCATACATGGGATACCACGTGGCCCCCATTTAGTGGTTCATTGATTTGGAAAATTTTTGACTCCACGGGAGTTGACCGCGAGACCTCCGACTGGGAAAATGACCTAGCAGGGCCGAGCTAGCCATCCCTCCCTCACAATGGTTCTTAACCATATATGTTACCACTTGTATTTAAAGTTAAGTGTTGGTTCGAATCGGTGAAGTAAGGGATGGGGCTAGACCCATCCCTTGGCGCACGCTTTACCACCGGACCACAACATATGACCAGACCCTCAGTTATATGGTTAGCATGGATTTTGGTGGTAAGACATTGTTCTATTGCATTGTGCATATGCCCAGTCCTATATTGTTAAGCACAGAGGATAAAGGGTTAGCCCGGGTCGGTCGGACTAGCCCGCCAACTAGGGGGCGTAACCACCGGCTTTGACCCAGCAGGCTACAACTGCATTAGCATTTGGAGTGTAGGGGTGCGACCACATGGCCAAGCACAAGACCAGGGGCTGAGGGTTAAGGACCAACATCACCCAACACTTAGCGTTTGGACACATGGAGTGCGCCCAGGTGAACAGGAGCACGGGAAAAAGGGGTTGCACCCTAATTATATGCCAAAGTGGTTTTTTAACTTTACTGTTGTGATTTTTATTTATTTATGGCCTGATATTGGGAGATTTTGGCCATTTTGGGAGGATCTTGGGCCCTTTTTGAGGCCATATATTGGGGGGAAGTTGGGAGATGGTAATTACCAACTTCAAGCCTATATAAACCAGAGGCTCTTGAAGGCATGGGAGGAGGTTCAGAGCAGAGAAATGTTGCATAATTGTTGAGCCAAGGCCATTGTTATGCAAGGAAGTTATTGAGGAGCGTGCCTTTGCGGGCCATTTCCGGGAGCTTTGTACATCCGATTTTGATGTCGTTTCTTTTGATGGGTTCTTGAGATCTGGTAAAACACAACAAGCTCATTTTTTTAATCCATTGGCACTTTCATGATGTACTTGAAAATATTTTGAAGAGAAATAAGAAATCCCACTGAGACAGAGGCTCGGATACGTAGGCGAGATTGTCGAACTTTGTTATCACTTCGTTGTTTTATGGTTTGTTGTTCTTTATGATTATGTTTAGATCTGTACATTGCTTAATGGATGCTATATTTGCTTTATAATTCTTCTTCTTTCATTCAGTTCCTAAATGGTTTAATAACTCATGCTTAAAACTCAACCATTGTCATTTAAAAGATCCATTCAGATCACATTGATTGGTTGTAAAAACACCATGTTTTCCTAGATTATTACAACAAGACAATATAATGTATTGATGAAGAAGGGAAGCAAGGCAAGGTTCAAGGCATTCCATGAGTTGTAGTTGTTATATAAATTTCATCTATGTAGCTGGAAAAGAGCTTCAGGAAGGGATGCCATATTTTTGCATCCCATATGGAAGAGGAATCCAAAGATAAAGTGGAAACCATTGAAGACCATCCGATCTTGAGAAATTTTGAAGATGTTTTTGGGGAAATTCTAGGATTTCCACCAAAGAGAGACATTGATTTCTCTATTTATTTGGTGCCAAGAGTTTCCCCAGTGTCCAAGACACCATATAGAATGGGCACACTAGAGTTGAAGGAGTTGCAGATGCAACTTGAAGAATTGTTAAGGAAGGGGTATATACATCCAAGTGTGTCACCTTGGGGGTCCCCAGTTCTTTTTGTGAAGAACACATATGGAACCTTGAGGCTTTGTATTGATTTTAGACATCTGAATAAGGTCACCATAAAGAAGAATACATCATCAAGCCACCAAGTGATGATAAAAGAAATATATCTCATCAAGCCATCATTCAAGACAAGATACAGGCATTATAAATTCATGGTATTGTCATTTGGGCCATCAAATGCCCCCGTTTTTGTTATGTTCCTAATGAATGGAGTGTTCAGGGAATACCTGGAAAAGTTTGTAATTATGTTCCTAGATGATATACTCATTTACTCAAAGAAAAAGGAGGAACATGAGAAACATTTAAGAATGGTGTTGCAAGTTTTAAGAGAGAATAAATTGTATGCTAGGCTAAGTAAGTGCATATTTTATCAAAATAATATTCACTACTTGGGGCATATAATTTTAGTAGATGGGATAAAAATTGATCCTAAGAAAACAAAGGCCATTAGAGGATGCCCTGCTCCAAGAAATTTCACAGTGGTTGGATCATTCACAATTCTTGTGGGTTATTACCAAAGATTCATAAAGGGGTTCTCAAAGATTGCAAGCCCAATCACTTCTTTGCAGAAGAAGGGAGTGAAATTTGAATGGACTCCCAAGTGTGAAGAAAACTTTCAGAAACTGAAAGACATCTTGACAAGTGTGCCAATGTTGAATATTAATGATCCAGATGAATATTTTGTGGTGTGCATTGATGTATGCAAGGAAGGGATCAAAGGAGTCATCACTCAAAAATATCATGTAGTATGCTATGAGTCCCAAAAATTAAAAGAGAACGAGAGGAATTATGCTACACGTGACTTGGAATTAGCAACCATCGTAAATGCACTAAAATGTGGAGACATTACATCATCGGGAGGAAATTTGAGCTAAGGATAGACCATTATGGTATGAAACGTTTGTTTGGACAACCCACATTAAATGCCAGCCAAACTAAATGGCTATAATTCCTTAGTGAATATGCCTTTGAAATCAAGAATATCAAATAAAAGAAAAAACAAGTGGTTGATGCACTCAGTATAAGAGATCATGAAATACATATTGCAACCATTAGCATGTATAGGACCGATATGAAAGATAAAATTATTGCAAGAGTAAATTCAGATCAGTAATATTTGAAAACAAAAGAAACATTACAGTAAGGAAATTTTCATTAGAAATGTAAAGACTTTGAGCTAGAAAAGAAGATGGAATTATCATTTGCAAAGGAAACATATATGTGTTGAATTCTAGTGAGTTGAAGAATGCAATGCTAAGGGAAATGCACAATGTGTTGTACGTTGGGCACCCGAGATATCATAAAACAATTGTAGCTGTAAGAAGCAAATATTTTTGGCCAAGAATGAAGAATGAAGTGGCCAATTACATAGCCAGATGTCTAGAGTGTCAGAAGGTGAAGACCTAACATAGACATCCATCTAGGTTATTGCAGCCATTTCCCATTCCAAAATGGAAGTGGGAAGTAGTTACAGTTGATTTTATTAGTAAGTTGTCCAAAACAGTGAAGAAGCATGATTCCATCATGGTGGTTGTGGAAAATTTGACTAAGGCAACACATTTTACTCCAATGAAAACAAGACACAAGGAAAAAAATATTGCAGAGATATACATGAAATAATTTGTTAGGTTACATGGAGTGTCTAAGGAAATAGTTTTAGACAGAGATCCAAAGTTTACATCCAATTTTTGTAAAGGTTTTTTCAAAGGATTTGAGGCAAATTTAAATCTTAGTACAATGTATCACCTAGAGTCAAATGGGAAAACAGAGTGGACTAACAGAATAATTGAAGACATGCTTAGAATGTATGTGATGGACCAGCCATAAAAGTGGGAGAATTATATCCATTTGGTAGAATTTTATTACAATAATGTGTATCAAGCCTTATTAAAAATGAGACCATTTGAAGCTTTGTATGGAAGGAATTGTAATAAACCAGTGATTTGGGATAATCCAGTAGACGGAGCAATTATTGGGACAAATTTGTTGAAGGAAATGGAAGAGAAAATGACAAAGATCAAGCAGAATTTAAATCCTTCCCAGGACAAGAAGAAAAGTTATGCAAATACAAATAAATCTTTTAGAGATTTCAAAGTGGGCAAACATGTGTTTTTAAAAATGAAGGTGAAAAGAAATTTGTTAAGATTAAGAAATTTCCCAAAGTTGGAAGCAAAATATTATAGACCTTTTCAAGTATTAGAAAATATTGGTTCAATTGCATACATTCTAGCATTTCCTGCATCCATGAGAGTGCATAATGTGTTTCAAGTTTCATTATTAAAGAAATGTGTGTCTGCCCCTAACCACATAATTGATTGGATTGTGATCCAGGTGGAACATGAAGGGGATTTCCGTGTGGAACTAGTATGCATCCTGGACTGGAAAGTCAAATTTATTAGGATCAAATATATAGGGATGGTAAAGGTTTAATGGAATTGTTATGGTCCTGAAGATTCTACATGGGAGCATGAAGAAAATGTGTAGGAAGAATACCCTTAATGTTTTGTCGATTTTGAGTAGCTAGAGTTCTGAAACCACATCTCAGAGTCTTAGCCAACCTACATTGGGGGCCCTGATAAAATAATGGTATAGCCCGATGGACTGAGAGCAGTGAAGGGGGTACATTCCTTAGATTAGAGGGTTGATAGGAACATGAGATTTTGGTTGGAATTGTTGATGGAGTTGTAAAAATTGCAGAATTTTATTTCTTAGCATTGTGATGCAAATTTGTTAATGTATATCGGCATAGTGCGCACTGAGGACGGAGCACAATTATAGGGAAGGGGGAATGTAACATCCCTGCTATAATCCTCATTTTAATTAATTCTTAATGTAGATATAATGTGTGACCACAACCAATCGATGTATATGCGAATTGTATTTATGAATTTTAATAATAAAATGTGATGTCAGCTACTAGGGACATGGACAAAGATGGGGGTTGAATTAATCCACAAGAGAGGGGAGGGTCTAATATAATATCTACGATAATTTCTAAGAGGGGTCCAAGGGGGAATTAACCATGTCTATTAATTCCACCCACTTCCTAAAAAAAATATTCTCAATATATGAACCTTCTAATTTGTTGATTGAGTGTCCCCAATGCCAATCATTGAATGCATGTAAGAGAGTGGGTGTCAGAAGTCACATCCCATAGTTATTTGGGGCATGGGAGTTGAGGAAAATCAAATGTGGTAAGTGTGTGAGTCAAGCAAGCAATCCAAAGGAGAGGAAATTTGTATGAGCAGTTACTGCAGTTTGAGATAGACAAAATTTTTGCATGAACGTCAAGCAAAGAGCAAAAAAGAAGAGTTTGGAGTTGGAGCAACCATGGAGGGAGAATTATGGAGCATATTTGGAGAAGAAGACTAAAGATTCAAGTTACCAGGTGTTGGCCCTCAACCAAGTTTTTGAGAACCTTGGTCATGTTTGAAAAATTTTGGGACTTCGACAGGTTGGTCGAAGACGAAGAGGAAATCACGGGATCTCGCCCCCTTTTGTGGGATTTTTGGGTGTAGGGATTATGTAACGGATATGGGATGTTGGCCCGTGGGTCTTACCCATGTTTAGGCCCCTTTTGTAAAGTATAAATAAGTAGCTTGGTGATGTAAGTAGATGGTGCTAAGTCAGTTGTAAGAGGTGCTAAATCAGTTGTAGGACAGTGAGCTAAGTGCAAATAGTTGTAAATGCTTTGTGCATACTGTGTCTTGAGAACTTGCAGAGCTAAGTGCAAGTGATTGTAAGAAGGCTCTATGTTGTGCCAAGCTCGGGGAAGGAGGATCTGGTGAGGTGTGCGCAGATCTCCTGTCCTATGCAAAGCTGGTTTTGTGGATCTGTGCACTGAAAGAAGATAATAAAGAAGACGAAGAGTTGGTGGATGTAGCCCCACACTGGGGGTGAACCACGTATATCTTGTGTTATGGTGCTTTGTGCTATGTTGTTCATGTGGTTGTGTATTTATTTTCTTAGTTCTTATTCTGGATGAATGTTTAATGCTTAGTGATATGAATGAATGCTAGATCTGACCTATTTCTATATGCTAAGTGCTTGGATGTGATAGATCTTGAATACTGCGTTGTTTTGTAATTAAGGTTTTACCTGCGATGTGAATAAAGACTAATGAATGTTAACTGCTAAATGATATGTTAAGTATTGTGATCACAGATCTGTGTCCTATCTAGGTTGTAGACACTTGAATCCTACAACCCCCCCTGCCTCTACCTCGGGTGAGACTTCATCTGCTTCACAGGTGTTGCCAAAAGGGTTGATAGTTAGGGTTTTGTTGGTGCGATGTTGAAGCATTGAACCCTGGGTCTTCCCCTGTGCCAAACAATGGTTCCATTGTTGGGACCTGAAACCGTGATTACTGGGAACTGAGGAAAAGAGAAATCTCTATGCGTAGATCTGTTGTTGTAGTGCGTAGTACTCTACTTGACTTTTGAAGCTCTGTGCTAAGAAGAGAAGTTCGATCTAAAGAAAAGAGGTAATATCTTAAAGCTTTGTGCTCTGATAAAGGTAAGATAAGTAGAATTTTTTTTTCCGAAAGAATGGATGTAGGTATATTTGATATATTTCATCCTAGTCTGAAAACTAGGGCAGAACTAGAAGAAAGAAGATGTGATATGAATATATCTGATAAAAATAGTGAAAGATATGTTATCCCTATGCATAGAAAGAATTTTTGGACTGACAAGCGGATGCAGGATCCTAGAAAGATTTTTTTGCAGGTCCAACATTGTGATCCCAATGCGCAGTACAGGAAATATTGGGGATCATTTAAGATAAAGAGAGGATGAACTCTTTGTTATATTTGTAGAAGACCGGGACATCTTGCTAAGGAATGACCTGGTAGAAGTCCTATTTGACTTTGTTGTAAAGCTATTGGACATGAAGTTTTTGATTTCCCTAGAATGATTGCTAAAGTTGAGAAGATGAACATGAGACAAGAAAACCATGAGGAAGGTCAAGAGACTAAGAATATGCTAAAGAACCAGAAAGAATCAGAGGCTATATTATTGCAGATGAAAGAAACATTGAATGATCATAGAGACATCAATTTATCAGAGATTTTAAAAGAGAAAGAGTGCATAGAAACAAGAATAGGAGACTTCGACATAAAATGTGTATTGGATGCAGAAACACAAGTGAACATTATGACATAAATTACTTGGGAAATCTTAGGAAAGCCTGCTATGATTCTTTCATTGGGAGGAATAGGATTGTTTAAAGGAAAGTTGATAACCCTATGTGGAAGACATGCACTTGTACCTATGGTTTCTCATGGAACATCGACAGAAGAAGAATTCAAGGTCATTAAGTTTGTTGAGAACAACGCACCCTTTTCACTCTTGTTAGGAAGAACTTGGATTGAGAGAGATTAGACCTGAAGGAGAGAGGAAGAGGAAGCTATATAACATAAAAAGAAAGAATTAAGGGGTTTCATGGCTAAGAGAATAGCGCGCTTAATAGAATAACAAGAGGACAAGTCGAAGCAACTGAGGGCCAGAGACTTAGCTGTCGAAGTTGAAAGAACACAAGAAGACTTAAAGAACCTATCCATGTAGGAGAGTAGAGCACCTACCCCAGAAACAGTAAGAGAAGAAGTATTATCCTCAAACCTTGTGAAATATCCTCAACAGTGCGAAGTTACTATGATAAGAAAAGATAAGAACAATAATGGAAAGAGGAATCCAGAGACGCATTCACAGAAAAGAAAGCTAGAAAGCTTGGTAAGAAGAAAGCAAAGCTAGAAAAATTGTAGGAGGTTCCAAAGAGGACTTTGTAGAAGGTAGACTTGCAGAACTTGAACCTTGCCAGAATAGCAGAACAACACCAACTGGCACTTCGCCACAAAGAAGCAATATGACCATTGGAGGCTCCTTGGCCATTAGAATGACGGTCCAGAACGGCTAGAAATGTAGTTATTTCTGGAACATTCTCTATTGGACCATTGGGACCGCACCATAATAGATGGACTTGCATTGATCGAGGCATTCCTGCCCATTGGAGGAGTTCGTTACGACGTTGTCTATTTATCCCATCAAGTGTTGCACTGAGGACACTTTTTCCAATTGTGATTATCTGAGCCCACAAAGAACTAATCGCTTTTGCACAGTTCTTATTGTAACCTCGCCATCCATTCTTCTACCTTGATTGTTTGTTCACCAACCCAAGATATCTGATATCGAGCGTGTATGTCGGGTGACCTTAGCGCAGTAGAGAAATCCATCGAAGAAATCCTCATAGACCTCATAGCTGAGAAGGTTCTGTCTACAGGAGTACATGACTCGTCGATGAGAAGAGTGCAAGCATCTCCATCGATTGCACTTCGATCTAGGCCATCCCAGACTGTGACAGAGAAGAGAATCAAGCATCGTGATGACTTGGTGAACACGAAGATCATCCCATCAATCCTACTCAACTATATCCCACCTCTGGCTGGTACGGTTAGTCATGACAACGTATTGAGAGACTTCGACTATACATTGATTACTGTGTACCTCCTGAAGGGGATACACACAGTTGGATTGTAGTTAGGACAGATTATGATACTAAAGATCAATGACTTCAACTTAGGAAATTGCAAGAAATATGGCATGCTCGCACCTTACAATTACTTGACAAATACAACAGGGAATAAGTTGAAGATAATCCCCCAACCATGGACTATGGACATCGCAAGATCAACCATCCTCAATGTGATGAAGATACCACACTTCGACAGACATCAGGAGTTTAATGCGTGCATTAAAATACACATGTCATGTTACCATGGTGGTTACCTGTGGTTGAATCGATGCATCATTGTAGATCTGATGCTAATCCATCAGATCACAGGATTAAGCATGCAAGGACCCGACCCTCAGGATTTTTACCTAGGGAAGGTTGCAGATCAAGCCCTGGCGCGGCGCATAAAATAAACTTATGGCGATGTATATAAAAGGAAATGGGGCTACAAGGTAGCCTCCATCCAGAATGGCATAGTGCTCTTAGCTTGCTAGTTGATCTCTGGTAAGCTTGTCAGGAAGAACTGACCAACGTAGGTCACGGGGTTCGTCGTCGACCTCGCAGGAAAATGCGTCGAAGGGAGGAAAATGAATTGGGTGAGCTACCTCGTCAACCAGATGGATCAAGATTGTCATGAAGCACAGGACCAAGGCTACGAGTTTCATTTTAGGTAGTTGTTGATTCTCATTTCCTTCATTGCTTGGGAAATGATGGAAGGAGCAACCTTCCCTAAAATTGAGTCGTCTRAACCACTGGCCGCSAATTTCACTATGCTCTGGTCTTCGAGCGACATGGAAAAACAATGGMAATCCAATGCAGTGTTCCACACATATTATTTACAGCTGAAGATGRCCATTGAATCTTTCCCTCRCATGACATCAAATACCCTACACATCTTCAAGCCACTTGCAAAATTTCACACAGATAGACATTTCCTTTACATCACTGCGCGTGGGGATGAACACAAGGAAGAGATCTAGTCCTATTAGAAACTCATAGAGGAGGACATGGAAGAAATAACCAAGGAATGGCCTACAGAGTTCCTTGTATCAGTCAAACAAACAGAACTCTCTGACCCTGACCTCATCGGAAGTCCTGTAGTCACTCGAGAAGAGTATGATGGACCCAGTAGCAGCAGGAAGAAAAAGAAGGAAGAGGTACAGGAATTGAACAATGCATCAAAGGAAACTACACTAGATTAACCTGAAGGAGGAGGAGATGACGAAGTAGACAAAGAAGAGGATGAAGGGGAAGAAAACAAATAGGAACGTGGTGAAGTGAAACCACTAAGGACCCCATCACGGAGGCTGAGACATCTAAGAAAAGAAAGGGTTCCATGAAGAAACTTTCAGCACGAAAGAAGTCAAAATCCAATAAACCTCCATTTCAGACTCTGCTCATGGTAGATTATATTGACCTCATCACTGTCGATGTATCAGATACCTCAAAGGACATTTTGCAGTGAAGCGAAGCCAAACATGAGACAATGTTCAAAAGGATCGAGGCAGATCTCAAAGGGGTACAACAGGCTCTTTATTCGAGCTGCGCAGTGTCTACTGCGTCGTTGTCAGCTGGGGACATAGAAGTAGGAGATGAGCCTGCCCAGCTACACATATTAGCAGATTAGACAGAGGCTCACCTTCATCGGGTCCAGGAGGAAAAGGATCAGGCCATAGAGGCATTAAAGAAAGAAAAATAATAAGCCCTAGAGAAACGTCGGGTTGCGCAGCAAGAGAAAGATGACCTCTAGGTGAAGTTTGCAGAGGATAAAGCACAGATCTAGAAGGAAAAATAACAGCTTCTCACAAAGCATATGGGAGTCAAGGAGGCAGTCACCAAATCACTTCGCT
>SNQJ01S0216285.1:0-15493 GCA_010110895.2 Picea sitchensis | reverse complement strand
CACAATGGAGAAAGAGGACTTGGGTCCCTTCCCTCTCCAATGGAAGGCTCTTGAGGCCCTCACTGATTGCTCTCCTTACAATGAAAAGATGAAAATGTGGTTGAAAGAACTCCAAGCTTGTTCACTCAAGAGAGGGGTGAATAGCTTATCAAATGCAGCCTACACTGTTTGTTGCCAAAGAATGAGTCCTTAGCAATCTCAGCAGCATAACAATACAAATAATTCCTTGAGAAAATGGTGGTCATTCATGGATTTTTATAGCCCAACATTGGGTTATTATGCAACCTCTTTTGAATGTGAAAAGGGGCTCTTTAGGGAACAATTAGGTCTTTGACCAGCCCACCATGAGGATTGAGCTCGGATTTGGTGTCAAATCGACTTGGGAGCTGATCCATTAGTGGTTGGGAGGCTGACCAATTTCAATAAATGCGTCGTTTAGCAGGCGCGTGAGTTTTTCACCCAACATCCGTGCCTTTTGCACCTATGCGCGCTTTGTACATTTCTGTTACGCGCGTGCGCGCGCGCACCCAGATGATGTAAAGCGCCTTTCAAATTTTTGGTCATTTGTATAGTTTTTGACCCTTTTGCAATGCTGTGGAATTAATCCTGTGCCATGAATGACTCTAGTCCTATTTTGACGATGCGGAGTTCTTGTCGTTGTGTGCGGATGAAATTTCAGTGATAACACACTATAACAACGGGTACAAATGAGGTGGCATTATGGACCCCACAACTATATATTGTCCTTTTTTCCAAACTTCCACGCTCAGTTACAGGAGCTCAGAGTCTTTGTTTTCTGATCCATCTTTAGCCACAGGATCAGGATCCTGCCACCTACATAGTCACATTCCCTAGGTCACCATCCACACTTAGCCCCAGGCAAGTATTTTTCTCCCATCAGGTCCATGTACGCATGCTCATGTTCAAAATTATCAAATAATTGTTATATGTTCTATATCTTAAGATATTGTTCATGTCAAGTATTTGGTTTTACTGTGTGTAGGTACTTGGTCATCAGACACCAACGCAACCCCTTCAGGTATATGATCGACACTTGCATGCAATCATTTGCCTTTAGGGTCCCTATCTTCAGCTCTGCAGTATTGTCACCTCCGCTGTATTTTGGTACTGTCACCCGGTAGCACTCTCACCCACATGAGTTTTCCCATTCATTGTCCCCCTTGGCACTTTGACACTCATGCTTCTTTCACCCCTTAGGGATGGGAGTCCCGATAGTATTATACATTTCCAAGAATCAACCACATACTCCTTTTCATCATTTTGCTAGCTTTCCCAATGGACTCCCAGGTTATCTCATCATGGTTCTATTTTGACTGTGCCTCCGCAGTATCATTAACCCTCCATTTAATCCACAATCAGTTTTCCCATCTGCAGATTTCCCTTCACTCATTTACCTCATACATAAACCTACCCATGGGCCCCCCACCCTCCACCAGTTCTCCATGCAACTTTCGCCCTCACGGGCCAAGCCATCTTGCACTGAGGCACCCGTTTCTGTATCTGTACACTCATCCCAAATTATTTTTTATTTATTTGGTAATTGTAAAAAGCCTTTGTTTCCAACATTTACTTAGCTTTTTTTGTTGTCACCCTTGACGAACTTATTTTTTCCAGCAAAGCAACCCATGTCACCCTTGGTTGGGGAATTCACTATCTTCTACTCATGTTGACATCGTCCAT
Source organism: Picea sitchensis (assembly GCA_010110895.2). Taxonomy (NCBI): domain Eukaryota; kingdom Viridiplantae; phylum Streptophyta; class Pinopsida; order Pinales; family Pinaceae; genus Picea; species Picea sitchensis. The sequence goes on along the minus strand of SNQJ01S0216285.1, from coordinate 13,792 downwards.
AAACCCCGAGTATCCCACAGTCCATGTACCCCTAATATCTTAGTTTTTCCACTTTGTCACGCCTCTAGCACAATTTAACCCCATGTCTAGTCGTCCCCTTGACACTAGATCTAGTTTCATGGTTCCTGCCAATCATCCTTCACATATATCGCCAACCAAGGGTAGTCTTGAGTCTCACTATGTCTTGACTTCATTTATGTTACCTATCAATTCCTGATTTTATCTAGTGGATTTCATGATTCCCTTTGCTTCTTGGAGTCATGTCTCTCTTTCTGTCGACATCAACAAAGTTTCCATAAGGGCAATAATATCTTGACTCTCATTACCTTTACAATGAGGATTCTTAGATGACACTGAGAGAACCACCATTTTTCCTTGATGTCGTTGACCCCCATAATATTCAACTTCAACAACATATCATATTACTGTGGGTCTAACTATGAGACTATTGTAGTTGTTTTATATTCACCGAAGATCTCTGAATTTGTTAGGCCATCAACACCTATGAGTCATCGAAACTTGTTACAGGTATCCTTTCCTCTTTTAAGAGTATGATCACCATCAGAATTGTCATCTACCCTTATCAAACTGCCCCAGAGGGCGTTGTAGTTATCTACATCATCATACAACTTCAGTTATTGTCTTACATTTTTGAGTTACATGACAATAGCATGGGGCATGCCTGCCTCGTTTGTATACAGATTTTGTTTCTCTACCTAGAGAAATGTTTGGGTCTCACAATTTCCCCTCTCCCTCCGACGGATTGCTCTTGCAGTTCCTATCAACACTTTTCCTTACAATGGAACTCTCAGTAGAAGAAACATTGATTTATTTCGGGTATGCGTATGCTCCTAACATCACACATAAGGGGGCATCTGTTATCACTGAAATTTTGTTCACAACATTGCATGCAAATGGTTACAAGAATACAACATCTCCAAACACCTATTAGTTCACTTGCAACACCAAAAATGCATTTTCAAGAGGCAAAAACTATACAATTGGTCAAAAAATTGACATGTGTAAGACACTAAAGGAAGCGCGTGCATAGTGTGTGGGCCAAAGAAGCCTGTAGAGCACACAATGCGCCATATGAACGATTGTGTATGATAAAAGACATGCACTCTTGTGAACGACAAATTTATGTTTCTTTTCGACCCCTCACCCACTTCTGGACCAACTCCCAACTTGATTTGACCCTCAAATCCGAGCTGAATCTGAATGGGGGGCTGGTCAAAGACCTAAGGGTGCCCTAAAGGGCCCCTTGTCCACACTAAGAACCAGTTAGATATTTATTCAAAGACATGCTATAAATGGAGGCTATGGGTGCACTAAGAATTTAAGAATCTCATAGTATTGTTATGCTAACTCTATCCTCCCTCAAGAAACCCCTTTTCTTCTTGGAGCATTCTAGCAACATCTCAATAAGATATTCCACTCACCTCTTGAGGGAATAGGATTGGATCTCTTCACCATTTTCTTTCATGTTTATCATTGTAAGAAGAGCTCTCAAATAGGGGACTCAATATCCCTCCCAAGGAGGAAGAGGGGATCCATAAGTCCTCCTTTCTCTACAGTGTTTTCCAACTAATATAGTTATCCATTGGTGGCATAATCTTGATCATTTGTTTGATTGATTTTGGTTCCAAGTTTCTTATGCATTTTAGTTTTATTTATTTAGTTATTTCCTTAGTTGTCTTTAGTTTAGTTGTTTGTTTATTTCATGTGCTTGTATTATCTAACTCATGCACTAACCTCTGTCTTGTCTAGCAGGCCCAACTAGACTTGCAAGTGCCCTTATTTTGCTCACTCAAGTTACGAAAAGGACACAATAGGGTTCTCTAGATGAAATCCTATGCCAGGAATCCAATGGAGATGGGGGTTCCTCAATCCTAGTCTCAGTTTGCTTTATATTCCCAGTTGCAAGTCCCATCCCAAACCATTTCAGGGACTCTTCACCAATTCCTCCTCAGGGCATAAAAACCTAACATAGCATCATTTTTCAGTTCTGTGAGATGTTATAAAATTGTTTAGGAATGGAATAGGTGACCACATTTTCCATCCTCTCTCGAGGAATGCTTTCATAAATTAGACCCCTAAATCCAAATATTTCATTGCTTCTTACCGAGCAAAACCCTAGTTCTCAAAATCGTTGAAAAAAACAAATTCAGAGGCATGGTACCCGGGAGTGAGGGATTCTCTAGCTGAAATCCTATGCTAGGAATCCAACAGAGATGACAATTCCTTAATCTGAGTCTTAGTTTTCCTTATATGTTGAGTTGCAATTCGCATCTCAAACCATTTCGGGGACTCTTGGTCAATTCCTTCTCAGGGCATAAAAACCTAACAGAGTAACATTTTTGAGTTTCGTGAGATGCTGCAAGATTTTTTAGGCATGGACTAGTTGACCACATTATCAATCTGATCCCGAGGGATGTTTTCATAAATTGGACCCCTAGATCCAAATGTCGTATTGCTTCAAACTGAGAAAACACTAATTCTCGAAATCAATGAGTAAAGAAACTTTTGTGGCATGGTACCCAAGAGTGAGGGGTGCTCTAGCTGAAATCCTATCTCAGTAATCCATTGGAGTCAATGCTTCCTCAACATGAGTCTTGGTTTTCTTTTTATTCCAGGTTGCACGTTGCATCCCAAACCATTTCAGGGACTCTTGGCCAATTCTGCCTAAGGGCATAAAAACCTAACAGAGCATCATTTTTGAGTTCTGTGAGATGATGCAAGATTATTTAGGCATGGACTAGGTGGCCACATTTTCCATCCTCTCCTGAGGCATGGTTTTTTAAATTAGACGCCTAAATCCAAATGTTGCATTGCTTCTTACTAAGCAAAACCCTAGTTCTCCAAATCAATGAAAAAAACAACCTATGAGGAATGGGACCTGGGAGTGAGGGTTGCTCTAGGGGAAATCATATTCCAGGAATCCAACAGAGATGAGGGTTCCTCAATCTGAGTCTCGATTTTTTTTATATGTCAAGCTGCAAGTCGCATCCCAAACCATTTCGGGGACTCTTGGCCAATTCCTCCTCAGGGAATAAAAACCTAACGGAGTAACATTTTTGAGTTTCATGACATGCTGCAAGATGGTTTAGTCATGGACTAGGTGACCACATTATCCATCTTCTCCCGATGTATGGTTTCATAAATTGGACCCCTTAATCCAAATGCTACATTGCTTCAAACTGACCACAACACTAGTTCTCAAAATCAATGAGTAAAACAACTTCTGAGGCATGGCACCCAAGAGTGCGGGGTGCTCTAGCTGAAATCCTATCCTAGTAATCCATCAAAGTCAACAGTTCCTCAATCTGAGTCTCATTTTTCATTTTATGTCCAGTTGCAAGTCGCATCCCAAACTATTTAAGGGATTCTTGGCCAATTTCTCCTCAGGGCATAAAAACCTAGTGGAGAAACATTCTTGAGTTCTGTGAGATGCTGCAAATTTTTTTAGGAATGGAATAGGTGATCACATTTTCTATCCGCTCCAGAGGCATGGTTTCATAAATTACACCCCTAAATCCAAATTTTGTGCATTGCTTTTTACTGAGAAAAACCCTAGTTCTCCAAATCGATGAAAAAAACAACTTTTGATTCATGGGACCTAGGAGCGAGGGGTGTTCTAGATGAAATCCTATCCCAATAATCCAACGGAGATGAAGGTTCCTCAATCTAATTCTTAGTTTTTATTATATGTCGAGTTTCAAGTTGCATTCCAAACCATTTCGGGGACTCTTGGCCAATTCCTCCTTAGGGCATAAAAAACTAATGGAGCAACATTTTTGAGTTCCATGAGATATTGCAAGAATTTTTAGGCATGGAATAGGTGACCAAATTATCCATCCAATCTTGAGAGATGGTTTCATAAATTGGACCGCTTAATCCAAATGTTGCATTGCTTCAAACTGAGAAAAACACTAATTGTCGAAATCAATGAGTAAAACAAATTTTGAGACATGGCACTCGGGAGTGAGGGGTGCTCTAGCTAAAATCCTATCCCATTAATCCATCACAGTCGACGGTTTCTCAATCTGAGTCTCGTTTTTCAAGTCCCATCCCAAACCATTTCAGGGACTCTTGGCCAATTCTTCCTCAGGGCATAAAAAACTAAAGTAGCAGCATTTTTTATTTCCATGAGATGATACAAGATTTTTTAGGCATGGAATAGGTGATCACATTGTCCATTCTCTCCCAAGGCATGGTTTCATAAATTGGACCCCTAAATTTAAATGTTGCATTGCTTCTTATTGAGCAAAACCCTAGTTCTCAAAATCGATGAAAAAAACAATTTCTGAGGCATTGGACCTGGGAGTGAGGGGTGATCTAGCTGAAATCCTATTTCGATAATCCAATGGAGATGACGGTTCCTCAATATAAGTCTCGAATTTCGTTATATTCCTAGTTGCAAGTCACATCCCAAACCATTTCAGGGACTCTTGGCCAATTCCTCCTCAGGGCATAAAAACCTAACGGAGCAGCATTTTTGAGTTCTGTGAGATGCTGGAAGATTGTTTAGGCATAAAATAGGTGACCACATTTTCCATCCACTCCCGAGGGATGGTTTCATAAATTGGACCCCTTAATCCAAATGTTGCATTGCCTCAAACTGAACAAAACACTAGTTCTCGAAATCAATGAGTAAATAAACTTACAAGGCATGGCATCCAGGCGTGCGGGGTGCACTAACTAAAATCCTATCCTAGTAATCCATAGGAGTTGACGGTTCCTCAATCCGACTCTTGGTTTTAGTTTTATGCCTAGTTGCAAGTCACATCCCAAACCATTTCAGGGACTCTTGGCCAATTCCTCCTTAGGGCATAAAAACCTAACAGAGCAACATTTTTGAGTTTTGTGAGATGTTGCAAGATTTTTTAGGAATGGACCAAGTGGCCACATTTTCCATCTGCTTCCTAGGCATTGTTTCATAAGTTGTACCCCTAAATCCAAATGTTGCATTGCTTCTTACTAAGCAAAACCCTTGTTCTCAAAATCAATGAAAAAAACAACTTATGAGGCATTGGACTTGGGAGTGAGGGGTGCTCTAGCTGAAATCCTATGCCATGAATCTAATGGATATGACAGTTTCTCAATTTGATTCTCAGTTTTATTTGTATGCCTAGTTGCAAGTCGCATCCCACACCATTTCGTGGACTCTTGGCCAATTCCTCCTCAGGGCATAAAAACCTAACGGAGCAACATTTTTGAGTTCCTTGAGATGCTGCAAGCTTTTTTAGGAGTGGATTATGTGACCACGTTGTCCATCCACTCCCAAGGAATGGTTTCATAAATTAGACCCCTAAATCCAAATTTTTCATTGCTTCTTACTAAGCAAAATACTAGTTCTCCAAATTGATGAAAAAAACAACCTCTAAGGCATGGGACCCAGGAGTGAGGGGTGCTCTAGCTGAAATACTATCCCAGGAATCCAACGAATACGACATTTCCTCAATCTGAGTCTCTATTTTCATTATATTTCGAGTTGCAAGTCACATCCCAAACCATTTCGGGGACTCTTGGCCAATTCCTCCTCAGGGCATAAAAACCTAACAGAGAAACATTTTTGAGTTCCATGAGATGCTGCAAGATTGTTTAGGAATGGATTAGGTGACTACATTATCCATCTGCTCCTAAGGAATGATTTTATAAATTGGACCCCTTAATCCAAATGTTGCATTGATTCAAACTGAGAAAAACACTAGTTCTCAAAATCAATGAGTAAAGCAACTTCTGAGGCATGGAACCTGAGAGTGAGGGGTACTCTAGCTTAAACCATATCCCAGTAATCCATCAAATTCGATGGTTCTTTAATCCAAGTCTCGGTTTTCATTTTATGCCCAGTTGCAAGTCACATCCCAAACCATTTCAAGGATTCTTGGCCAATTCCTCCTCAGGGCATAAAAACCTAACAGATCAACATTTTTAGTTCTATGAGATGGTGCAAGCTTGTTTAGGAATGGACTAGGTGACCACATTGTCCATCTTCTCATGAGGCATGGTTTCATAAATTGGACCCCTAAATCCAAATGTTTCATTACTTCTTATTGAGCAAAACCCTAGTTCTCAAAATCGATGAAAAAAACAACTTCTGAGGGATTGGAACTAGGAGTGAGGGGTGATCTAGCTGAAATCCTATGCCAGGAATCCAATGGAGAGGACGATTCCTCAATCTGAGTCACGTTTTTTCATTTTATTCCCAGTTGGAAGTCGCATCCCAAACCATTTTGGGGACTCTTGGCCAATTCCTCCTCATGGCATAAAAACCTAACGGAGCAACATTTTTGAGTTCCGTGAGATGCTGCAAGCTTGTTTAGGCATGGAATAGGTGACCACATTGTCCTTCCAATTTCGAGGCATGGTTTCATAAATTGGATCCCTAAATCCAAATGTTGATTTGCTTCTTACTGAGAAAAACTCTAGTTCTCAAAATCGATGAAAAAAACAACTTCCAAGGAATGGGACCGAGGAGTGAGGGGTCATCTAGATGAAATCATATGCCAAGAATCCAACGGAGATGACGGTTCCTCAATCCGAATCGTGGTTTTCGTTATATGCCTAGTTGCAAGTCACATCCCAAACCATTTCGGGGATTCTTGGCCAATTCCTCCTTAGGGCATAAAACCTAACAAAGTAGCATTTTTGAGTTCCATGAGATGTTTCAAGATTTTTTAGGCATGGAATAGGTGACCACATTATCCATCCTCTCCCAAGGGAAGGTTTCTTAAATTGGACCCCTTAATCCAAATGTTACATTTCTTCAAACTGAGCAAAACACTAGTTCTTGAAATCAATGAGTAAAGCAACTTCCGAGGCATGACACCTGGGAGTGAGGGGTGCTCTAGCTACAAGGCATGCAAAGGAAAGGCATGACAAAGAATGGCAAGGAAAGGCATGATACGGAAAGGCATGGTATGGAAAGATAAGGCATGGAAAGTGAATGTAAGGAATGGCATTGCAAGGCATGGTATGGAGGGGCATGGCATGGAAATGCATACCATATGATAGAAGGGCATGGCATGGAAATGCATACCATACGATAGAAAGGTATGGCATAGCATGGCATGGAATGACATGAAAATTCATGGTAAGGAAAGGCATGGTAAGGCAAGGCATGCCATGGCAAGGCAAGGCATGGCATGGAATTTCAAGGAAAGGAAATGAATGGCATGGCAAGGAAAGGCAATGTAAGGTATGGCATGGAAAGGCATGCAAAGGCAAGGCATGACATGGAAAGGAAGGGCATGATATGGAAAGGCATGGTATGAAAATACAAGGCATGACAAGTGAATGCAAGGCATGGTATGGAGAGGCATGGCAAGGAAAGGCATACCATATGATAGCAAGGCATGGCATGGCATGGAATGGAATGACAAGGCATGGAATGGCATGGAAAGGCAAGGCATGCGAAAATAAAGGCATGGCATGCCATGGCAAGGCAATACAATGCATGGCATGACAAGGGAAGGAAAAGCATAGCATGACAAGGCAAGGGATGGCATGGAAAGACATGCAAAGGCAAGGCATGGTAAGGAAAGGCATGGAAAGGAAAGACATGGCATGGCATGGAATGATAAGGCAAGGAAATGCATGGAAAGGAAAGGAAATGCAAGGCATGACACTGCAAGACATTCAAAGGTAAGGCATGGCAAGACATGGAATGGAAAGGCATGACATGACATGGCATGGAATGGCAAAGCAAGGCAATGAAATACACCTTGACACCTTTTATTACATTTTTGTCATAATTTTCAACCCTTTAGGGCTTGATGTATTGAATTTTTTCTTTGGAAGAATTTACATTTGGATGTCTTGTAGTTGAATGAGTATCAAGAGCATCTTCAAAAATACCTATAAACTAGTTAATTCTCAAAGGACCTTTGAAGCATATTACAGTGGACCAAAATGTCCTAGAAAAATATTCATTTGTGAAATATAAGAGAAGAAGATATATAGACCAATTAACTCTCAAAAGATTTTTATAGGCAAACATAATCATATATAGCACAAAATGGATAGGGTTGGCACTTACAGTTGATAGTTAAAATGTATAGCAATTTTTTTTTATGATCTTTACTAATGTTTATTGGAATTGTTGCATGTTTTACATCATTGGAATGACTTTTTATTTGTAACTTATTTGAAATTTTATTATGGTATGTGCACTTTTATATGATGCAATATGATTATGGTTTCGTTTCATATGTTGTAATATTAGAAATATAACAAAAAAAATACATATTTCATGAAATAAATAATAACTTTTCATTTTGGATGTTCTTTTTTGTAGAACAGGGGTCTTCTAGAAGATCTAATTGATCTTCATGAGATAGATCCAAATTATAATGGGTCTGATACATACATGGGATATGATGATGATGATGCAGATGAAGAAGACACTGTGAATGACGACGATGATGACCACATTGATGGTGATCAAGATAATGATGATGACCTAGTTGTTGGTAGTAGCCAGTGACATTGATCATATAGACTCCATCATGGATCATTGTTGATATATCATTATGATGCCTATTTTCATGTTTACTATCATATGTATCATTTTCACCTACAATACCATATTATTGAGTTTTATCATTTTGACTTATATCATTTGGACATATATCATCTTAACTTACGTCGACTGTTGGCCATGTATCATTCTGACATGTTATTGATCTACTTTCATATTTGAATTTCACTTGTTGTAGTTATATATGATGATGATCTTATCAGTATTAAAGATATAAGTTGTTTGACATGATAATTATCTAATATTGATATATTTGACTAGTTTTAATTATAGATGATGATCATGTTATAATCATTATCTTGTTATTTTATATATATTGTATGTTGTAGATTTTATTTAGATGGAGATTTAATAAGTATAATGATGTCGTTAGTTTGTATGGATGTTCAGTTCCCCAAAAATTCCTTATAAAATCTATCATATAAAATACTTCAAATGCAATATGATTTACTCTATAATAATATAAGTTTTTTAAGATGCATGATATATTTAATTAATTAAATTGAAATAACAAAATTTAAATTACTAAATGGAAGCAAAATGTGGCTCTAAAATGGAAGTAAAACTCGACATTAAATTTGAAGCCATACTTGGAGCTATTTCTGGATCTAAGTAAGAAGCTAAATTGGTTGCTTAACAAGAAGCAAAACTAGATGCTAATTAAGAAGAAAATCCCAACACTAAAAAGAAGCAAACCCTGGACCTAAAAAAGAAGCAAAACCATACGCTAAAAATGAAGCAAACCTTGGAACTAAAAGGAATCAAACATGGAACTAACAAGGAAGCAATTTTGGAAGAAAAAAAAGATGCAATAATCGAAGCACATCTTGGCGTTAATTTGGAAGCCAAAGTAGAAGCTATTTTTGACAATACACTAGAAGCAAAACATGAAGCATCATTGGGAGCTAAACTAGGAACCACACCTGGAAATAAACTAGGTGCTAAACTAGGAGATAAACTAGGCGCCACACCTAGAGATAAACTAGGCGCTAAACTAAGAGCTAAACTAGGTGTGAAACCAGGAGCTAAACTAGGAGCTACACATGGAGCTAAACTAGGCACTAAACCAAGAGCTAAACCATGAGCTAAATTAGGTGCCACATCTGGAGCTAAACTAGGAGCTAAACCAAGAGCTAAATTATGAGCCACACCTAGAGATAAACTAGGCGCTAAACTAGGAGCTAAACCAAGAGATAAACCATGAGCTATTTTGGGCGCTATCCAATGCATACCATTGCCATGAAATGGTATTTATATTGGTATGCAATGGTATTTGTATTGGTATGGTATGGTATTGGTATTGGTATGGTATTTTTATTGCTATTGGTATTGGTATTGGTATGGTATAGTATGGTATTGTATAGGTATGGTATTGGTATGGTATGGTATGGTATGGTATTGGTATTGGTATTGGTATTGGTATTCTTTGGTTTGCAAGAGAGAATGTAGCACAATGGCAATGTTATGTGGAACTTTATCCCATATTCATGTAAGGATTAAGGATGAGAAATATAGTTTGGTTTGGTCCAAGAATCCTATTCTAAGATAATAGATTGCAAATATATGGTACAAAACTATGTTATGTAATCCAGAATAAGAAAAAATCATTGTGGTGGAAGCCCATTTGGAATATTAGAGATCCTATGAAGACATGTGTTTATATGTGGCTGGTGTTGAGAGACAAGTTACTTCTTTGAGATCATTTGTAAAGGAGAAGTAACCAAGAGTTGGGCATGTGTTCACTTTGTAAGATGGATGATGAAGTTATCACCCATATATTAGTGAAAAACAACTATGTTAGAGAACGTCCAAGGAAAAGAAGGCCCTATGAATGTTGGATGAGAATCCAACTTATCCAAATAGTAGGAAAATATAAATAAATTAAACGAAAGGGGAAAAGCCCTACTAGGAAAACTATGTTTGTTATCAGGAGCCAAAAAACAAGGGCTAGTATTTCCAAACTCCATAAATTCCAAGTAACATTCCACAAGTTCATAATATTCAAAGGAAATGAAGGACAATGATGCCAAAATTGGGAGCCATTGAAAAAAACTAGGGAAAAAACAAGGCAAGGTATCCTTCAATACTATTGATACCTCGTTTTCCATCCATATTACAAAGTCGATCCACTTTTTATTTTGTAACATTTCTTTTTCAAAATGTGTTGGATGCCGACCATATTTGTCCTCCTATCAAAACATGTCACATGGACTAGTTAAACTAATAAATATGTAATCATTTACTTTTTTCTAGCAAATAACAAAAAACATTTCACATAATAAATATACTTACAAAGGTGCAAATCAAGTCTTGTAAATCTTTTTGGCCACTATGATGTGTGGCTTGGACTTTTGCAAGCCTAGCTTTGGAGGCTTTTTCCTGAAATATAAACTAAAACAATTGAACTATGCAAAAATAAAATATAAAAATCGTTTAAGAAATTTGATATAGTATTATGAGCAAATTGAAATACCTAGATACTCTCTTCACCGGACTTCCTCCATGCATCCGACTTCTCATATGATTTTACAAGTTCTTTCCATACTTTTATACTGACATCAATTGGCCTTTTTTTTAGCCTTATCTCGGGCGGGAGTTTTTTTATCTTCTTTGTTTGGTTGCACCTAAATCTCTTGCAATTCTGAGACATTTCTCTTTTCACCCTTTTTACTTACCAACCTACGCCAAATTCAGACTCAATTTCATGAATTACAGCTTTATGCAATTGCATTTGTATCTTTGAGAATGAAAAATGGAGATGGCCTTTGAACCGTTGAAGGAATGATTCCTTCAACCTATTCACAAAAACCCTCCCATTATCTGACATTTTGATTTTGCCTGAAACCATGTTGTATTCTTTCCTTGCATCATAGTTCCCAATGCAAGTTCTAAAACATGGTGTGGTGGAAGAAGTTTGGGTCCCAGGAGTGGATTCGACATTGGAGGTATCCGTTCTTTGTTCCATATTCTTAGAGGTCATCGAAAATGATTTCCTCCTTGATTTTCTGCTCTATCTAGGAGTGGCTGGGGAATCAATTGATTCCCTTTCACAGGGTTTATTTGCTTGCAATGTTTCAGGGGTCTTAGTAGATCATTTTTCTATGTATTTTGCAAGAATTTTCAAGTCTACACCGTCAATATTTTTTATGGCCTACATCCCCAATATCAAAGCCAACGCATCTTTCTCCTGGTCAGTCTCATGTCCCTAGATATATAAAACAATTTTTTTGTGTTAAACTTTTCAATAAAAAACAAATAACTAAAAATAAAATAAAATAATTGAGACAATTAAAAATCTATAAATTGACAAGGAATTACCTCATTATGGATAGAATTTTCTTCCTTCCCTCTACTTGACATTTTAAGCAAGCTAGGGAAAATACCTTCTGTCACGATTTGGGCAAGTGGACTTGGTGACGATTTTTGAAGGTGCTTATTTTTTCTCTCTTCTTCTTGGTATTTTTTTTCCTATTCTAACAAGGATAAGAAAATGTCAAACTCAGATAGACCATAAAACACGAGGAAATTTATAAATAAGGAGGTTGAATTGTGAAATTTGATAATTTGTTTACCTGAAAATCTTAGTTCTTCCTTAGGAAACCCCCAAATCATGCTCTGGTCTCACCCTATCTCCATTCACCCTAGGAAACACCCAAATCGTGTTGGAGTCCAAATATAGTTTGAAAATTAGTTGGTATGGTCACACCCTATCTCCCTCCGCCCTAGGAAACACCCAAATCGTGTTGGAGTCCAATTGCAGTTTGAAATTGAGTTGGTCTGGTCGTGGCCTATTGCCTCTCACCCTAAGAAAAACCCAAACTGTGTTGGAGTCGAAATTAGCAAGAAATTCACTTGCACTAGTCGCACTCTATCTCCATTCACCCTGGAAAACACTCAAATTGTTTTGGAGTCAAAATGTAGAAGGGAATTCAGTTGGATAGGTCGCACTCTTTCTCCATTCGCCCACCCAAATTGTGTTTTTTTAATTCTTCCCCTCCAAAATGACATTTGTTTCCCCTTGCCCGTGGGTTTATTTGTTTTTTAGGTTTGACATATCAGTCAGTGCTAAAGTGGGTGCCATCTACACCTAATTTAGCGTAGATTTACCTCCTAAATGTAATCAACTATGGGCGTCATAGTGGGCACAAAAAATGCCAGGGATTGCACCTAAATTTGGTCAAAGCACGTCCATTTGGACCTAAATGGTGATCCACCATTGATCCACTCACATGTTGTAGTTCTCAGCTACATGTTACTCAAAACAATGTCTCACCTTTAGTATCTCATTCACAATCTATCCCTATTGTTTGGTTGGATCATGATCTAAATCACAAATTCCTTATGTGACCGTACCACCATTTGCACAACCTCCACTTTGATAGAGTATGAGTCTTTGGATCCTTTGAACAACTTAGACTTCCAAATTGATATTGTAGCTTCACACTTGGGAGCCACCAATCCACTCTCTTTTCCCATGTGTGAAAGTGTTCTTGCCTCATTAACCATGAATTTCGATGATGATGAAAAATTATTTGATGTTATACCTTATTTTAATGGTCCTTGGGATAACCTCCACTTTAGTTCTCATATTGACTTCCTACCTAAGATACCCACTCCACTAGCATGCCCTTAGGCTCCATCTCCTCTAGAAATATCTTTGATTCTTGCCTACTAGCACCACATATTGCACTTGACAATGATACCTTGGACCACTCTTATGAACATTGATTTTTCAACCACATGGATTCTTGTTTAATATTTTTAGGATACAAACACTTCCATGATTTTAATTATTCTTGATAAATCTAATAAGATTTTTGAATTGATGTTTCATATATGCGTGGATTTGGACTAGATATTTATATTTTGGTACCTTTGCATAATTTAGTTATCCATGGTTGGCTTAGCAAAAATGTAGAAAATATGTAGCAATTTTTATCACCCCTATTGAATTCAACCTTCTTTTTAGGTGCAATTATGTATGGTATGGTATGGTATGGTATTGGTATTGGTATTAGTATGGTATGGTATATGTTAAGAACCAAACATCAATATAGCATAGAAAAACCTCAGGAAAAGTACTCAACGCCTTGAAAAAGAGATAATTTTTTATAATAAGCCTCTTCGACGGGGCAACCTCCTTTTACCCCACTTAAATGTTCAAGTACAAGATGATTCAAAATGAAAATGTCTCCTTGGTATATATAGGAGACTAGGAGGTATAATTACAAATAATGGCCTAAAGCCGAC
>SNQJ01S0216283.1:0-15494 GCA_010110895.2 Picea sitchensis | reverse complement strand
ACTCCCTGAGCCTCTTTGGGGGAGTGCTTGAGCTCCCTTTTCACCCTTTTGGGGGAGAAATACCCCTTTTCTAAGCAAATTTTGGGTTTGTTGAGGCAAATCAGGGAAGAATCCCTCAATTCCTGAAGGTGGTTGGATTCAAATGGATGGTCAAGGCATGATCTTAGGGGAGATCCTCAACTGAAGGAGAGGAATCCTCAACTTATACCAAATATATCTCAAGTGGTTGGACCTCTCCAAGGTTATATAAGGAGGCCTTCTCATGGTGAAAGGTACAAGGAAGATTGAGAATTATACCTAACTTATGATCTCATAAGAAGGTATTGACCATGGAGATTGAGAATTACATTAAACTTATGATCTCATGAGTGAGATATAATGAAAGCAATCAGTGGAGATTATTTGAGCAAAGGGGTTGGACAATGAGAACTGGAAGAAGCTACTGCACCTTCATCCAAAGGATTGTAAGTACTTTTACTTGTTCTTATTAATAATCAATGCTTGGCCTATTTCTTTCAAACTTGTGATTGTTCCACATGAGTTTGTCTGCAGTAGATGGATCCATGTTTGAGCTAATATTAGTAGAGTAGGAAGTCTTTTGTACCTTTGTTTGTTTTACAGGACCTATCAGGGAGCTCAGGATTGAATCTTAGCCTGGACTTTGCAAGGAAAAACATCGCTAATAAGGCACATATCTTTCTCCTTCTCTTTCATTTATTAGCCTGATTAGATCTAAAAGGAAGTCAGTGTCCATGTTAAGAACTTTTCTGTCTTGTCCTTAGGAGTCTATAGACCTAGAGGTAATCCACTTGTTCGCAGGGGGATTCACCGACAACATGAATACACTCATAAATAAATCCCACAATACATGAAGTACACGCAAGCAACAATGTAAAAATCTTCATGAAATTACATATGTTGTACAATTTTTGGTATCTCCAAAACACACAATTTGATTTGAAGACTAAATGATTACATCTAAATATTATATTTTTCATTCATCCATACACATATTCATATTATTAAACAGAGGTAGATGATACACTTATCTATAGAAAATTGAGATATGTTGAGTACTTCTTTAGAGAGAACCAATCTCCACCCAACCGTAGGCAAGGTTGTGTTCAACTTCATTGCAACCAGCCACCCCCAATCCAGGATATGATGTCATGAGAGGATTTCAACAAGATATTCTTCTGTGAACCCTTCTTCCCTTCCCTCCCCATTTTCTTCTCGTCTTCCTCCCTCAGGACCTCGTGGATCGTACTAGAAACTTCCTGAAGGTACTTTCCCATCTGTTCTTAACTCCTTGAAGAACTATTCCAACTACTATCTTGGGTGATAGCCAGTGTCCAGTGACGAGGATGGTTCATATCCATATCATTTTAATGACAGAGGGAATTTCCTGACATATTCATTCAAAACAATGATAGCCTCACTCTCACCCACTCCTCTCCTGACATCGTAAACTGTGAAGGCTATCCCTTCAGTAGTAACTCAACATTCTCCTATTTTATTAAAATATCTATCAAGGTCCATTGTTTATCCTTGATATCTCACGGTTCGACTTATTGTTTTTCCATAATAACAATTATAATTACACACTAGGGGAAACAAGGTTGTTAAAAATAGAGCTTCGATACACGCAATGAGATAACGAACCTACGACACAACATGGAGAAAATGAACAACAAAATTCCGTGGCTTGTAGCTTTGCATACGAGTTCGAATATCCAGATTCTAGTTCCTGAGATGGTTGCATAGGACACCATCTTGCTTCACATTTCCATTCCGTTGCCAATGGGGAGTCGACCACCACCTCAAAATGATCTATCTCTGCCGCAAGCTTGATGGAAGTTTCAATTTTTGGGTACTTATTTTTTTTTTACAGTTTCTTTAGTTCTTAGTAGATTAGTTTATATGGTGAACAATATCAATTTTGTAGCTCATACAAAAACATCTATGGATATCTTATTTTTTGACCCCTTGGGGACAATAGAACATATTCCATGATGGGTTGGTTTCCTTTCATGGAAACTCTGTCGCTGACATGATTTAAGCTTGTATGCCAATTTCCACAGTGGGTATGAAACACACCCACAATGGGGGATACAAATTTTCACTTTTCTTAAAGGATAAATGCTCCATCCATGGTTTCTAATTCGGAAAGTCGGGGAACTAGTCCAACCTCCTGGTCAAGGATATTTGATTATGGAACCAAACAACTCTCTGAGACCTTGATGTTCTCATTTTTCAATTAAACGCATACTTTTTCGACTTCCAGGTGAAGGTCTAATGGTACTCGCGACCTTCCCCTTTTTCTCTTGTGAAATATCTGAGTTTGGGTGCAAGCCCCTTTTCTGATAAGCCCTTCCTTGTCATGACCTTGGGTGATGACCTCATGTAATCCACACGATTGCAGGAATGACCAAGGGTGGTTTGAAACCAACTACGTTTCACCCCGCAATTCACCTTGAGCCTCCACGTGTCCTTTCTCTAAAACCGTGGTGTGGATTGCGGCCCGCCCTCAACTTTTTAAAGTTCATGCACCTTCGGTCCCCGCAATGCGATAGGACCGTCGATATCATGACCTTGACGGTGCTTCTGAACTAATAGCTTAGATCTATCCTTTATGAATCTACAGATCAAATCTAACCTTTCTAAATCAATGATTGTGATTTATTTTGCGATTCGGGTTTCGGGAGTTTCAAATATCAACTTTCACTTCCTCCGTTAGTAGCTATCTTCTGGAGTGGAAGAAATTATGGCACTTGTCCTCAACAAACAAACAGTTCTGATGAACTCCGGCTCTACGACCTTCAGGAGTTCTTTCTCCTTCATTCATCCTTTTCTCTTGGAGTGCTCCGTACCCAGATTTGTATATCAGATGCCACGCGTCTACTCCAATCAATGATCTACATCCGCTCTCCAAAAACACAAATATCTAGAGTGAATCCTTCTGGAGTGTTGGATCTTCTGACACCCATCCTCTCTAATATGATGACCCTGGTCCTCTTCAATACTTTGAAACTTTTCAACCAAGACCAAATTGACGGTCCTTTGACCTCCTCCTTGATCAATGATTGAGATCTACTTCAGGACTTCAACACTTTCACCCTCTGCTTTCCTTCAAAGTGCTCCATACCCGAAGTTCTAGATATGGCGCCACGCATCCAATTTCAAATCAACGGTTGTCATCCGATTTGGGAATTCGACCTTCAATGATTTCAAATCTCAATTTCCCCACCCTCTGCTTCTCCCAGAGCTTTTTATCCGGAGTTCATGATCTGATGACATTTTTCCTCTCACAGATCGACGACTCACAACTGCTTCAACTATTTGGGGTTCGACGATTTCAAACTTTACTCCTTTGTTTTCTCCCGGAGTACTTTCACCCAGATTTCATGATATTTTTCCATGTACCCTCTGGATATGATGGTCTAGATTCTCTTTGGCTCTTCATCCCTTCAGGTTTTGGGAGTTTCAGACTCCTATGCACTCATTTATCCTAGAGTGCTTTCACCTGAAATTCATGGATTTACGTCACGTATCCCTCTGCAATGGACGGTTATGATCTTCTTCAGCCTTCGGGGCTTCAGGAGTTTGTCACACTCCTCACTTGGAAACCTCCAAAGTATTTTTCCCCAAAGTCTCTGATCTATCGACACGTATCTCTTGCTGATCGACGGACATGATCTACTTCGGGTCTTTACCCAGACTCCACAGACTTACACCACCTGTGCTTTGGATACAATGACTAACGTTTACTTCTCACTATCTGACGATCGACATTTTCTATGGGTCTTTGCCCAGTGTCTACATGTTTATGCCACCTATCCTCTGGATCCGATGCTTGAGATTTGCTTCATTCTCCTTGACGATGGACGGTCCCAAACTACTTCAGGACTTCGGGACTTTGGTAAGTCTACTCTCCTATGTGTGAAAAGAACTAAGGCTTGGGCACCTTGCTTCGATAAGATGGATTTTGGTCCTCTGCACTGCGATCCAACAACCACTTTCTTTCCTCCTCCTGAGCTTATGATATCTTCCGACTTAGAATATTTTCTAAGTGTTCAAAGACCTCAAACTTTTCTCCTCCTACGGGTTCGTCTCTTGGACTTCGTCTGCACGCCTGAAAGTGATATCTCCTCTGATATTGATTCCCCTTGAATATTTCGCCTTCCCATGCACTCCTTGCGTTTCAGGGATCTCGTCAAACTCAGTTTGAAGGTCAATGATGATCGATGGTTCACATAAATTGAGGGGTTCAACCTCCGCCATTAGGGGAGTGCTCACTCGACTCTAGTCTAATCCTATTTGTTGATCTTCCATTCCTGACGAGATCAACGAAATAGGTTGATTGTGGCCATGAACTAACATGTCCTCTATCAGTTTCTTATGTCATGGGTAGTTCTGGTAACTTTAGTATCGTTTGCCTCCCAGTTCTGGTGGTCACAACGGTTCCCAAGCATCCTCAGATCTAAGGCTCAGGGTTAACTTTGGGACTTTAGAACTTTAGGGATTTTACCTCCCTTAGGACGAACTCGCTCATTTATCTGAAATTAGGAAGTCCAAATGACTCCAGGGTTAACTCCCATGCTCTTTTCCATACCCAACAGTCACAATAGACAGTGGCTTCTTCCAAACAGATTTCGTCCGTTCATCTTCCAAACAGGTTTTGTCCGTTCGTATTCCAAACAAGGGACCCCCCCCCCATTTTTCGATACTTGAAACTCACTTTTCTTCCTAATATTTGTTATATTTGAAAGGATTAAGAGCTTTGCAGTCTTTCTCTTGAAATTAATGCTTGGAAGAATCCTTCCGCGCACCCCTTATGCTCATTCCTTAACTCTAGAACTTAAGTGGTTCTTGGTCTCTTCCTGCCTCACAGAGATCCTGTGCATACATGCACTATCTCTCCTAATATTTAATAGTATCCCTCCTCCAAGGGACTCTGAACAACTAGGAGTGTCGACATGCGTACGTGAAACTATGCCCAAGATCGACGAACTCACAGTTCATGGATCTAGTTTAAGCCACCACAGGCGCAAGCATTTACAAATAAAAAACATGTCCAATTCATATAATTTCTTACTTTCCTAATTACACCATGAAGTAGACACAAAAAGGGATACAATATAAATCATTAAGCAAACATATCTATCCCTGGGTCGTTCACAGTATATCTAATTTTATTACATAATTACAACTCAATTTCAAAGGGTATGAGAATACTTATCTATTAAAATTTGCATCCAACTAACTGACTGTGGGTGTGTGCCTTTCCACCCAACCATAGTCTCAGAGGCATTCATTCTTAGCACTCTATCCACCCTCGTTCCAAGCCATGATATCACTAGGGAATTTACGCCATCTCTCAAAGAAAACTCTTTCTGTCACAATGACCCTGCGAGGTTTATCAGATGCTTTCCCAGCATCAAGCTCACGTTCGGTATTTTAGGTCATGTTCTCTGCACTTCCTTTTGGTTCCCACATACCCTTTTCGAGCTTGCGCTCTCGTCTGGTGTCTCTCCTCTTGCTGTGCGTTTGTATGTATCTTACCTTCCCTCCTTTGGAAGGTTTCCGACCTATCCCATTCCTTCTATCAGAAGGAGGCTCGGGTCTGCAAGTCTTTGTGGTACTTCGGGATGACATTCTACAGCTAGACCATGCTTCCATTCATGGGGGTGGTTGAGGATTCAACCACTGGTCCTTAATTCATTAAATTATTTCCTCCCTCTAGAGATATCATGGCTCGTACTTCAAGGCTTCACCCCCCATCAGTTAGTTATGGGAAATTTAACAATAATACATTTACAACGTCCGCATTCCTTAGCATGGTAATCCTATTTTATGATTAATTACAAGATGGGGGAAACATGGATGTTACAATTCCCTCCCCCTTAAAGGAACACTGTCCTTGATGTTCTTTCTCAAAAACACATGTCATGCCTTTCTCATTCAGTTGTTTCAGAAATCTTGATCCTTCTTTTATTGTTAGGTCCTTTTTCAGACCCTTAATCTTCGTCACCTGCTTTCAATAATTCTTGGACAACAAGCACGTTCATCATAGTCTTATGCGAAAACATTTCATAAAAATTTCTAGGAAAATTTCATAATCTTAGCACAATAATTATCTACACAGTTTGTGGATTTGTATCCACATGGTTGCCTTTTTATCTAGCCTCATTATTTTTCCTTGACATACTCATTGTGTCTATGATCATAATCAATAGTTTACAAGAACTATCAAGTTCTCATCTTCCTTTCGGTCACTCACCCTCTAGGCCCAGGCTCATGCATCCCCTTCTCCGCTATACAGTCCCTCGGGTGATCTATCTTGCCTTGCCAAGGTTTTCTCGCAAAGGAAGAATTACAGAGACTTTATCGATCCTTACAGTCGAGGCGCCCCTCAAAATTTCTCTGCCGAGGCATCCCTCTGGCTTGTGTTACCTAAACACAATATATTCTAGGCAATCATGGATTACCACAGGGTTCTCATGGCTCAGTAGTAGCCATTTTTCATGCTTTTTATCTTGACATCCTTTCGGCTCAACGAAAGTTAGGGATGAAGGTTAATATCCTTCTCCTGGAACATAAATAGATAGGGATGAAGGTTACTCTCCTTCTCCCGACTCAGTCATATATAGGGATGAAGGTTACTCTCCTTCTCCCAAGTCAGTCTCTATTTCCTGCGATTAGGACATACTCTTTTTCACAGTTCTTCCTTGAACCCGAGAGCTCAGTCTCTCATATTTGCACTCTTCATAGATCTTTTCCTTTCACCTGTATCATAGGCATACAAAAATTCATGAGACATCATTATAAATTTTAAATTTAGAGTTTCCTTGTAAATCTTTCACCTACAGATTTCCAATTCCACATTTTGTTTTCATATTTGTTCCGCACAGGAACCAGGTTCATAATTATGGGAATTTCCTTCCCATAGAGGTTTGGCTCAGCAAGCAATTGGTCTTCCTTATGGGATTACAACGCTACCACATCCAACACCCCTTTGCTTCCTGCAGTTTAAACTTCAATCAACCAAATAAATTGTTAGTTTTGCATGCACATACATTTTTATTTCACCTTTATAACGTCATCACAAACAATTTCAAAATTGTGCATACTAACAATCAAATTCACTTTCTCAAAAAGGAAATACCATTACTTGCAGTTTGGCTCAATAGGAAATTGGTCTTCCTTATGGGGTTACAATACCGCCATATCCAAGACCCATTTCCTCTTTACAATTCATTCTTTACACATCCAAACAAACTGTTAGCCTCTCATGCATCCATGTATATATATATTCAAAACCATGCATACTAATAGTTCATCACATCTATATAAACATGAAAAGGGAATCCCATTCCTTGCCTATGCCTTGTTTCAACATACCAAACCTTTCAAAAAGTAATTCAACATTTCAAAGGATTTTAACAAATGTGCCAATATTCATGGCCACATTCATACCCAATTCACTCTTGCATTTTTTTCAAGTTGGTCACACTTTATGACCAGTTCTTGGCCATGGTGTGTTGGAATTTAACCAATCTTTTCCTCATATGGCTTATCCATTTTCTTTCATTCTTACTGCATGACCATACTGCTTGCTATAGGATGATCACAATCCCCAAATAAGTACACATGAACTCAAAAGTTTCACATGAATTTTAAGCATTCTTCCTCCATTAATAACCAAGGTGCCAACACTCATGGCCACCCAAATTTGTTTTCCTTCAGCGCTTACATAATGTAAGTAAAACATTGGAAGGTCCTCCTCACTCAATGGGAAATCCATTGTCTATCCTTTATGCAAACATGCATTTCCTTGAAGCAATTCCATGCAATGTGCTAACTAGGAACACCTTTATTCCCATAGAACCAGTCCCCGCGACCACAAACTAATGCAGAGTGATAAACTCTACCTTTCTTGACTGGACCGGATGGACTCCGTTTTCTCTCCATGTGATCGAGAACTATAACCTCAACTCTATTTATTTCGGTGCTATCCTTTTCAGTTCCCGTGTCCAAGAGTTATGATCCTGGATACACCCCTTTCCTGCAAATCGATGGTTCAGATCCATATTTCCCTAGATATAATGATTGCAAGGGATTGCGGAACCTCAACTGGCTCACGGTTTAATTCTCCTTTCGACCCCTATGATGAATACGAGTCATTCGATCTATGATCAGACCCCCAAACTCAAAACAAAACTATATTGAGTTTAATTTACGAGTACAAGTCCTGACATTAATCTGCGTACATAAGCCTTCCCCGTAATGAATACGAGTCGTCGATCTTATCCATAGATTGATTCTAAACCAAATGATTCCAAATACAACAATACCGACATAGAAGTATTTGACCAAGAATCTAGACTGAGAGCAGAGCCTCAATTTTTCAAATTCAACCACAAAACCCAATCACGGTATGAGTTTATGTAGCATTAGTGTGTGGGTTCCTTGTAGGTCCTCCCACCAATCGTTCATAGATAAACGATTCACAATGAATGCGGAATCCCCAATGTGTTCTCTCTTTATTGGAGAGTTCAATATCCATAATCTGAAAAGTGCTCGCCCAACTCCTTAATCGTGGTCGTTGATCATCCACCTTGGCGAGATAAACGATGTTGGTTGATTGCGGGCCATGAACTAGCGCACCCGTTAATTTTTCCTCCGCGCTCTGCAATCAATATGAGCCATTTGATCTACGATCGGACCCCAAAATCAAAACAAATCTACATTGAATTTAAATTACGGGCATAGGCTCCGCCATTAACCCATGTGCCCATTCGATATCCGCAATGAATATGGGTCTGAATGACTGGTGTTTGATCCATTAACTCCAGTAGATCTTGAAATTGATCTGACGACTGAGATCGGTTTCCTTCTGATGAACGACTCATGTTTAATTCCTCTGTCAGGCTCTTGATTAACCTGATTCAATTAGGTTTTTCTTTCGCGAACCTCACGATATCGATCTATAGTTGATCGAAGGGATTTCTACGATCTCCTAGTAAAGGTTTTTGACCTTTTGAGCCAACATAGATCATTTGGTTAAGATGTTGCTGCATCATACAATCAATCTTCACTTTCAGAGGTTCACACCTCCAACATTTCAGGTTCTCCTTCTCGAATCATACCCTACTTGGGTATCCATGGCATACAACTGTTCTTGGCTTCTAGCACCCTCTTTCTGATTTTCACCTTATTAGCAGTGCTTTAGCGGGATTCTCATAGTCCTGTCATTAATCTTTGGACTGCAGCCTTCCCATGGTCATCCTCTGCTTGAGGTTTCTCATTATTGGTAACTGTCTTCCTCAATAGTTCTAATTCCTTTGTATACACAACATGCATCATTAGTTGTAATATCAATTAAAATGCGTGTATCATAACATTCAAATCCATAGAATTTTTTGAAAATGTCCTAGCATATCTTTATGCATTTCATCACATTATCCTCAAGGATTTCCATGAATGCAATATACACAGTTCTCGATTGTTTATGCAGTATTACAATCATCATCACTATGGTGTCAAAACATTTACTTTTTTTAGTAAGTTAGCTTTTTCATTCTAGAGGAAACATAACACATAGAAACAAAGGAGTTAGGGGCTCTCCCCTTCTTCCAATTCTTTCTACACCACTTGGGACTTTTCATCCCATCAGAGTTATCTCTAAAGGCCTCACTGCCTTTTCTTAACATGGCTCCAACCAAGCCTATTCAATCAAACATACTCCTTTATTCATTCATTAGCCTTCTTATTCATTACATGATGCTTTCAAAATGTAATCTTCAAAGGCATAATCATTTGCCTCTTATCATGACAACAGAGCATCTTTGTTAATTTACCCTTTTATCTAATTATATTAGTATTCCCTAAGGAAAGGGAATACATTCCCCTCAAGCTATTATTTGGAACAAAACTTTCATGACTCTTCAGAATGGAGTCAACCATGCATACATAGTATTCATTTAATCTGGACAAGAGAAACTATTGCTTTATATTGCACTCATTAGAGAAACCATATGGTGCCTACAACTATACTCTTTCATCATACATGTGCATCACTTGAACGCTTAATATCATTCATACCTAACTAATATTGATATCAAAATTCATATTAAGAAGCTTCACAATGCATTAAACCCATTCACTCAAGCACAATTAAACAAAACTAAGTATTCATCATGCACATGGACATATCAGGCCTCTATATCCTTTTCCTAAGGATATTCCAAGCATCCTTATGATCATGTATACACATTCATGTATATGTAGGTACATCTATTGCACCTTTTTACCTAATGCATTCACTTGATTTTTTAATTTCATCATTAGTGTCCTTTAGTTTGGGATTTCAGTCACTTACAGGACTAATCTCACAGTCATATTTCGTAGTGATGTTGCCTTCTCTCATTGAAATAACCAACCAGGGTCACTTTCCTCTTTACATGACAACGTCTAGCAAGAAATCCTCCTTGCCTCAATGTCCACAGGGTTTTACCCATATCACCTTTCTCTGGTTATGAGGAGTTATATACTCTGAGTTTAATGTAAAGAAGTAACTATAACTGCCAAGGATCCTACCTGATCCTATCAAATTCATTTAAGCCCAAAAAGGTATTAGGCATTATATAATCCGCCATCATCAGTGCCTGAGGTTCCAACTACCCATGCTTAGAAGCAGTGTTATGAACACTAGGTCATCCGTCCTTCGAGCTTCAACTTCTCTTGACAAAACCCTACCACCTTCAAATATCCACATTCAAGTCTTATTATAAATGTTAATTAGCATATACCTACTCTGGTAAGAGTAGTTATCACTTTGAAAAAGGGCTAAATAAATTCTTCTGCTGGAATTCAACAATAATTCCCAAAATCACAGGTTCAATCTGCAGTCCTTCTCCTCAAGGAGTAAATGCAGATAAAAATACCTCTTTATGCAACTCGTGCATGAGCCCATGTAGGCCAAGTGTTGTAACCATGCTCTGATACCAATTTATAACACACCCACGACGAGGCATACAAATTTTCGCTTTTCTTAAAGGACAGATTCTCCATCCATGGTTTCTAATTTGGAAAGTCGAGGAACCAGTCTGACCTCCCGGTCAAGGATCTATGATTCCTGAGCCAAACAACTCTCTGAGACCTTTATGGTCTCATTCTGCAATTAAACGTAGAATATTTTGACTTCCAGGTGCAGGTATAATGGTACTCGTGACCTTTCCCTTTTTCGCTTGCGAAATCTCGAAGTTTGGGCGCTAGCCCCTTTTTTGATAAGCCCTTCCTTGTCATGACCTTGGGAGATGACCTCACGTAATACACGCGATTGCGGGTGCGACCAAGGGTGGTTTGAAACCAACTAATGTTCTCCCCAGAATTCACCTTGAGCCTCCATGTGTCCTTTCTCCAAAACCGTGGTCTGGATTGTGGCCCACCCTCAAATTTTTAAAGTTCGTGCACCTTCGGTCCCTGCAATGCGACAGGATGGTCAATATCACGACCTTGACGGTGCTTCTGAACATATGGTTCAGATATATTCTTTCTGAATATACAGATCATATCTAACCTTTTTAAATCAACGACTGTGATTTATTTCGTGATTCGGGTTTCAAAAGTTTCAACTCTCAACTTTCGCTTCCTCTGTTAGTAGCTATCTTCCAGAGTGGAAGAATTGCTGACACCTGTCCTCAACAAATGGATGGTTCTGATGAACTTCGACTCTCCGACCTTCGTGAGTTCTTTCTCCTTTATTCACCATTTTCTCCCGGAGTGCTCCGTACCTGGACTTGTATATCAGATTCCACACGTCTACTCTGATCAACGGTCTACATCCTCTCTCCAGAAACACAAATCTCCGAAGTGAATCCTTCCGGAGTGTTGGATCTTATGACACTTGTCCTCTCCAAATAGACGACCCTGGTCCTCTTCGGGACTTCGACACTTTTCAACCAAGACCATATCAATATTCCTTTGAACTCCTCCTCGATCAACGATTAAGATATCCTTTGGGACTTTGACACTTTCAACCTCTCTTTTCCTCCGGAGTGCTCCGTACCCAGAGTTCTAGATCTGGCGCCACACGTCCACTTTCAAATCAACGACTGTCATCCGCTTCAGGACTTCGGCCTTCGGGGATTTCAAATCTCAATTTCCCCACGCTTTGCTTCTCCCGGAGCATTTTATCCGAAGTTCACGATCTGATGACATGTGTCTTCTCATAGATTTACAACTCCCATCTGCTTCGACTATTCAGGGTTTGGTGATTTCAAACTTTACTCCTTCGTTTTCTCCCGAAGTACTTTCACCTGGAGTTCACTATCTTTCGCCACATACCCTCTAGATCTAAAAGTCCAAATTCTCTTCGGCTTTCCGTTTCTCCCGGAGTGATTTCACCCAAACTTCATGGATTTTCTCCACATATCCATCTGCAACAGATGGTTGCGATCTTCTTCAGCCTTTGGGGCTTCATGAGTTTGTCACACTCCTCACTTGGAAACCTCCGAAGTAGTTTTCCCTGAAGTCTCTGATCTATAGACATGTATCTCCTACCGACCGACGGACAAGATCTACTTCGAGTCTTTACCTGGAGTCCACAGACTTACACCACCTGTCCTCTGGATCCAACGACTAATGTTTACTTCGAATTATCCGACGATTGATGTTTGCTTTGGGTCTTTACCCATAGTCTACAAGTTTACGCCACCTATCCTCTAGATCCGACGCTTGAGATTTACTTCATTCTCCTTGACGATGGACGGTCCCAAATTGCTTCGAGACTTTGGTAAGTCCACTCTCTTGCATGTGCAAAGCACTAAGGTTCGGGCACCTTTCTCTGATCAGACGACTATTGGTCCTCTACGTTGTGATCCAATGACCACTTTCGCTCCTCATCTCGAGCTTTTGATCTATTCCGACTTAGAATATTTTCTAAGTGTTCAAAGGCCTCGACCTTTGCTCCTCCTACAGGTCCGTCTCTTGGACTTCATCTGCATGCCTGAAAGTGTTGTCTCCTCTGATATTGATTCCCCTTGAATATTTCACCTTCCCAAACACTCCTTGCATTTCAAGGATCTCTTCAAACTCAGATAGAAGGTCAACGATGATCGACGATTCAGAGAAATTGTGGGGTTCAACCTCTGTCATCAGGGGAGTTCTCGCTCAACTCTAGTCTAATCCTAGTCGTTGATCTTCCATTCTTGACGAGATCAACGATGTAGGTTGATCACGACCATGAAATAACATGTCCATTATCAGGTTCTTATGTCATGGGTAGTTCTGGTAACTTGACTATTGTCTGCCTCCCAAATCTGGCAGTCAGGATGGTTCCGGGGCATCCTCAGATCTAAGGATCAGGGTTAACTTCAGGACTTCAGAACTTTGGGGATTTTACCTCCCTTATGATGAACTCACTCATTTCACCGAACTCGCGAAGTCCAAATGACTCTAGTGTTAACTCCCACTCTCTTTCCTGTACCCAATGGTCACAACAGACCTTGGCTTCTTCCGAACAGATTTCTTTCGTTTGTCTTCCAAACAAGGGACCCCCCCCTTTTTCGATACTTCAACCTCACTATTCTTCCTAATCTTTGTTATCTCTAAAAGTCTTAAGAGATTTGTGCTCTTTCTCTTGAACTTAATGCTTGGAAGAATCCTTTCGTGCACTCCTTATGCTCATTTCTCAACGCTAGAACTTAAGTGGTTCTCGGTCTCTGCCTGCCTCGCAGAGAGCTTGTGCATACTTGAACTATCTCTCCTAAGATTTAACAGAATCCCTCCTCCAAGGGACTCCAAAAAAATAGGAGTGTCGACATGCGTACGTGAAACTGTGCCCAAGATCGACGAACTCACAGTTCGTGGATCTAGTTTAAGTCACCACAGAGCACAAGCATTTACGAATACAAAACATGTCTAATTCATATAATTTATTACTTTCCTAATTACACCATAAATTAGACACAAAAAGGGATACTGTATAAATCATTAAGCAAACATATCCATCCCTGGGTCATTCATAGTATATCTAATTTTATTACATAATTACAACTCAATTTCACAGGGTATGAGAATACTTATCTATTAAAAGTTGCATCCAACTAACTGACTGCGGGTGTGTGCCTTTCTACCCAACCATAGGCTCAAAGGCATTCATTCTTATCACTCTGGCCACCCCCTTTCCAAGCCATGATATCACTAGGGAATTTATGCCATCTCTCAAAGAAAGCTCTCTCTGTCACAATGACCCTGCGAAGTTTATCAAATTCTTTGCCAACATTAAGCCCATGTTCGGTCCTTTAGGTCATGTTCTCTACACTTCCTTTTGGTTCCCTCATCCCATTTTCGAGTTTGCGCTCTTTATGGTGTCTCTCCTCTTGCTGTGTGTCTGTATGTATCTTACCTTCCCTTCTTTGGAAGGTTTCCGACCTATCATGTTCCTTCTATCAGAAGGAAGCTTGGGTCTGCAGGTCTCTGTGGTACTTTGGGCTGACATTCTGCAGCTAGACCATGCTTCCATTCATGGGGGTGGTTGATGATTCAACCATTGGTCCTTTCTTCATTAACTGATTTCCTTCCTCTACAGATATCATGGCTCGTACTTCAAGGCTTCACCCCCCATCAATCATTTATGGGCAATTTAACAATAATACATTTACATCATCCACATGCCTTAGCATGGTAATCCTATTTTATGATTAATTACAAGCTCGGGGAAACAGGGATGTTACAGGGTAACACAATCTCTTCTAATTTACAAAAAAAAATAAAAATTGAGATAGATCAACAAGAAGTAGTGCCACCTCTAGCACAACAAAAAAAACCTACAAAAGATGACACAACAAGCAAATGATGGTTAGAAATTTCCATCTCAGTAAGTCAAGTAGTCACCATGTTCTTGCTTTCACCACTTTTTCTTTTTTAGTCAATAGTAAATTTTTCCTTTTCTGTTCCCAGAATCCGTGAAACCGAAGGTTGACCCTTGATTGATTTCTTTTTTATTCCAAGTCTCTCTTCATTTTATGGTCCACAGGAACTCCATCCCAGTCCTATTTGAAGGACAAACAAAATTTAGTTTTATTGAAATCTTAGACATTATTGTTCACTTTTATAAAGACACCTATTATTTTTTGAGGTTTCCAGAGAACTATTTGAGACATAACATTATTGATCTCTTAGAATTTAATTTTTAAGCACGAGATTTAAAATGTGTGTCTATCAAAATCTTTCTTGCATTTAATGGAATGATAATTTAAATTTATCAATCATATGCAGTCCATATTTTCCTTTCTTGTGTTGAATATTGTGTCTTACTTTGATGAAGCCCCTCCCCCTTAAAGGAACATTGTGTTGACATTATGGTAGCTACGGGTGGTATTAACATACATGTGTAACCTTTGACTAGAATATAATGTTATGAAAGCAAGAGAAACCCTAAATAGATGTGTGAAAACCATAGAAGACATGTCGGCTCAACATATATATAT
>SNQJ01S0216282.1:0-15546 GCA_010110895.2 Picea sitchensis | reverse complement strand
ACAGGGATTGTTGTTAGGTTATTTGATTTTAAATATGCAATGATGTTGTCATCGTGGTAAGGATATGGTAGATTTACTGTGATGGATTATTGTTAGGTTAGTTGATTTAAGATATACCATGGTTTGTCATTATGGAAAAGTTATTACAGCTGTACTTTTATGGAGGTCACCTACTATTGAAGGTGCCTGTTATTGCGCAAAGTTAAGGTGATTTAAATTTAATGCGTTTATTAGAGCAAGATAATGGAATTGTATTGTTTATTGTTAAAGACGAACTCACATGTTGAAATGATTATGGAATTAAGCTCATAGAATTATTTCGGAGTTGGTAAAGGAAGGGTGTTGTTCTTAAAATCAGTGTGGTACTGGGTTGGTAAGCCTTCCGTGTGTTTGGTCTGCTTGTGTCGGGTGAGAGATAGACACCTCCTTGTATCCTTAGTAGGTATGTATGGGTGTGTGATCTTACTGGGTAAGGAATCCAGTGCCATATCAAGAGTCTCGGGCCCTTTAAAGGCAGGGTTTCCACTCTTGCGACACACCTGTCAGACATTACTAGTTTCTGCCTGAGCAGTCGGCCATGAGCCTATTTGACCTTCTCTCTCTCCAGAGCAGAGGACTAAGATTAAACGCCCTGCTTTCCTGTGCAGAAATAGTAAGATCTACTACCATGGATTCTTCCCTTTGCGTTCGTACTGTGCATAACCCAGTAAGTCCTTAATGTTTGCCTTGTGCGCCTTATGCCTATGGTCATATAATGTTGCAGTACTCGTTGTGTGCCTTCAGTCTTCTTGTGCTGGACATCATGGTTGCGTCTTGTCGGTTGTCGAGAGGCGACGTAGAGTCAAGTGTGTTTTTAGTTCTACACGTGTGCACACACCTTAAATAATTTTTTTTTTTGCACCTGTTCCAGAGTTGTTGTCGTATTGAGGAGGTCGTTACAAGGGTTATCCCTAATTGAATCAAATCCTCTACAACATTATATGTCATTTGAGTGGATTTTGACATCATGTGTTGCATTTTACTTCCAATGCTATCCGTCACTTTCTCATTTGTTTTTTCTTTTTCTTTTTCTTTTTTGTTCTCTTTATCAGAATCACCTTTATTTTTTGGTCTATTTACAAATCCTCTTGTCTGGGCGACATTTTCTTGAGAGTTGGGATCGTTGTCTCCCTCTTCAAATATACACATGGACGTCTCGCATCCGTCCATATGCATAGTTTTAGAGCTTTCGTCAGGTGAGTAATAATTTTCTTGCTCAATTAATTGCTCGTCATAGACATCATCCATAACAAACGCATTTGGAGTAGGTTGTCTGGGAACCCTTGGTATTTGAGGATCATCCATGTTCTCAAACCTCACTTTGTTTTCTTGGGGAGGGTTCCTCCTTTTCTTTGGGATTGGCATTCTTGGATTTGGCATGTAATTATCCCCCCTTCTTATTCTGATTATCTCGTTCTGCATTTGTTTGATGGTTCTATTCATTTGTGAAATTTCGATTCTTTGCTCAGTTTCTTGTGCCGCCACAGGGTCAACCTTTACATCAAGTATGGTTCCCTTGAAAAATACTCCTCCTATCGTTTGGTTTTGAGTCAGTCAAGTCTTGAATTATTCGTTCTTTATTGAACTGGAAGCTCCTTGATTATAAATATTTAATACTCCCAGCTGCCTTTGTACTCTTCCCAGTATAATGTCGGGATCGACACCCGTTTCAATCATAATTTCTTCCATGTCAGTGAATTTAGTCATTTCCTCCTCCAAAGTATCCATCTGGGATGTTTTGATAGCATATTTTACATTAGGGGGTATTGCATTCTTATAACAACTGAGAATCACTGGGTCATTTGGTATTTTATCTTTTGGATTCCTACTCAAGGTTTTATTGAACCTGAGATTAAAATCTCGTATCCTTTCATTCTTCCTTAAATCAATTTGGGTGAAATCGGTGAGAAGGGTATGGTAAGCAATTGGAGGGGAAAACATAGTCAGGAACATAGCTTCTAGGTCATTAAATGAACGAATTGATATATTGGGCAATGTTTTATAACATTCATATGCTCTTCCTGATAAGGTTTGCAGAAACAACCTTACCATGACGTCATCATACTCAATATGGTGAAAATAAAAAACATCAAGAAACAAGTGCAAATGCCTCTTTGCACCGATTGCTCCATCTCCAGAAAATTCCTTTAAGGTGCCCTTAGGGAGAACATGGAGATCATGTTGCTCACCTATGCAATTTAGAGGGGAATCTCTTACCCTCCTTCGATTTTCAAATCCTGGGTTTCCTTTATTTATTGCAACATCTCTTCCACCTCCTTATCTCTCCTCATGATGCTCGTCTCGAGGTTTTTCATTTCTCTCTGCCATGTCTAGGGAGATTCCAGCGATAGGATTTTCACTTCTAAGAATAAAGATTTGCTTGCTTTTACTTCTGGTGATGGGTCCCTTGTATTCATCCAACTTCAATCCTGACCTTGTTCTGGTGCTTCTCAGTCTAGCCTTTGATTTCTTCGGTGTTGTCGTTCCTCTCTCCTCTGTCTTCAGAGGATTTCTCTTTATACTTCTTGGACTAATATCTGCCAGGATCTTTCTAACTCTTCTCGGGTCTTGGCTGTTGTTATTACCAGATTGTGCAATTTATGTAAAATGCTTCGTTGATTATTCAATCCAATTTCCAAACGAGGCTGATTAACCTGGGGAAAAGTCATATATTCTTTCAAAAACACTAGACCAGGTTCCAATTTCAGTTCATTTCTCAATATGGTTGCCAAAAATGTTGACGCTTGCATCCGTTAGGACCGAAATGAAAACCTCACGAGGATGTAAATCCCCTTGCATTTTTATAGAGGTGGTACTCTTCTTTAGATTTTCTTAGGATTTCTAAATATTCGAATTGTGGGACTTGATAGAAGTCCGTTGTGGTAATTGAATAAACATAAAATTTGCAATCAAATAAAAGGAAAATGTTTTTTGTTTTTGTTTTAAATAAAGTTCCTGAAAAAGAACCAGGAATCATACACTCCACACATTTAAAAGAAATAATCAAAATTTCCTCACATCCATCATAGTTTAAGATACAAATTTCTGATCACATAAAATAAAAATAAGATGATACACATGCATAAGAGAAATTTAACAGAGTGGAAACATGGGCAGATCAAATAAAGATAATGATATATCAACCTCAAATACTTTATATTATGAAAACAGGGTTACAAAGCACAGTCGATATTGTTCCCAAAGTAGTTCTCTTGAAATTTCTAAAAAATATATAGTTTGTTACATATTCTTTGAAATTGTAAATGTGTTTGTCTTAAAGATTGGGATTGGGGCTCCTGCGGACCAAAAAGAAAATAAATACAATAAATAAGTTTTTAGAAGGAAGACGGTGGGCGGTAGAAGGATCAACAAGACCTGGTAAGAAGAACAAAGGAGTTATCAGTCTTTTGTTAAACCTTTCTAGTGAAAGAGGTGGAATAACTAAATGAAGAACTTGGTAAAGAAAAATAAGGATATGATCAACATAAACTTACTATGATGGTCTCTTTTTTTTTTTCATTTGTTCGTTGATGTCCTTTTATCATTTTCATCAATGGTTACAGGAACCATCTCAATTGCTTCTTGCC
This sequence comes from Picea sitchensis, assembly GCA_010110895.2. Lineage (NCBI taxonomy): Eukaryota > Viridiplantae > Streptophyta > Pinopsida > Pinales > Pinaceae > Picea > Picea sitchensis. The sequence continues at coordinate 11,920 of SNQJ01S0216282.1, read as the reverse complement.
CTTCTTTTGGAAGTTTATTGATATCTTTCTTGAACCGATCTTTGATGTAACTTTTCATAGGTTCCACGTTGATTTCATGCCAAATTTTAATGTTGAACAATTCACCCTCCAAGTCTCAGAGATCAAGGGAAATGCCATGTAATGCTTCTTCAATAACCTGATTTTTTACTGAGTAATCCAATAGCCAGATATCTATAACGTTCTCATCATATTCAATTATACCATATAATTTTTCAATTGACAATCCTTTAAAAATATCAACTTTCTCATCGAACTATTGTTTTGTTAGGAACAACGAGTTGAGGATCAACTTGGAATCTTGGAATTTGTTAGTGCTTCTGGATAGGTCCACCTTCGTGATCCTTTTTAATATCTCTTCTCTCCTTATTATGGCTTGGTTGCATGCTTGAACGATGTTGTTCAAGTTCTTTATTTTTTCTTTCTAGCAGGAATTCAACTGCTTGATCTGAATTGGAGAGGGAAGGTCCTCCTCTCTTCTCTTTAGCTCTGACATGTTGGAAACTTTAATACCAAAGGGTAACACGACATCAAGGTAGAAACCTTCTTCATTTTTTTGATCGACCTATAGATACTCATGGAAGGTGTACGCCCTCAAGCCAAAATAAATCATGTTCTTTGAAATTTCCCAAGATTTTGTAATCAATGCCATTATTTTATTGATATTGTTCTCCACATAGCTCCTGGTTGATGTGAGTAAGCTTGAGGATCCTTTTAATTTGGATACGGGTGTTGTGGGTCTGACAATTGCCAAAGGGCTGGCAATAAGTGGAAGATGCATCAAGGTCTCTTCTAGTTCCTTAATCCTTTCCTTTAAATTTATATTTTCTTCTTCGACACCACCAATGGAGTCGTCCAATGCATCACCAGTTGCTTTATGGATTCTAGAAATCTAGGAAGGCCGCATATTTATTAGGTTAACCTCTGAACAAGATTTCCCCTTTTTATTCTTCACATCATTCTTCTCAATAATTAATTTCTTAGATTCATTGTCAAAGACAATGCTATGAAATACAAATGATTCTTCTTCATCAAATATCTCATTCTCAACAGTTTCCAACAAATGATTTTGGTGGGCCGTGCACCCTGGATGATCAATGTTAGGAAACATTTTCTCAATGTCAGCCTCGAGCTCCATATCTTCAAGGGGGAAGCTATTGATGTCACTTTCAACACAATTCTCTTCTTCCTCTTGTACAATATTATTCCTCTTCTTCTACAGAGTGAGTTTATGTGATATTTCAATTTTTCCTAGAGGGGGGTTCTTGTCTCCTCCTCTGCCTGAACTACTGTTGATTACTTTTTTAGATGGGTGGGCCACTGGAGCACTGCTTTGAGGTGTTGTAGTCTTAGGAGTAACAGTTGGGGACTAGGAACTCTTCTCGTTGTGACCCTTTCCTCTTTGTTTGTAAAATTCATTGGTACTAAGTATCGTCTCTAGGTCGCCAACAATGTGTGTGGGATTGACCAGGTTATTATCTTCTTCTTCTCCTAGAACATCGTGGATAAATGAATTGCTAAAACCTAATGTTAAAATATGTTCCACAAAGATTCTGTTAGGGTCAAACCTTTTAATCCTTTCAACATACTTGAGATTCAAGTTGTGGAAGTGGTTTTCAAATTCATCAATTTTGTTCATACTTCTGAATACAAGATCCCCAATTTTCCAAGGAAAAGGTATGAATTGTTTTTTTCGTTTCTCATCAAAAAAGTGAAATCATAAATTATATTGCCTTGCAACTTCTGTAACAAACATTATGTCAGATATATGGCATGGAAGAAAGGAGGGATTTTCCTTAGAACCGAAAATCCTGATGACATTGTAATTTTTCATTTGCTCCAAAGTCCCCCTTTTATCCAGGAATTTATGTTAAGAACCAAACATCAATATAGCATAGAAAAACCTTAGGAAAAGTACTCAATGCCTTGAAAAAGAGATAATTTCAGATAATAAGCCTCTTCGAGGGGGCAACCTCCTTTTACCCCACTTAAATGTTCAAGTACAAGGTCAGTGAGATGATTCAAAATGAAAATGTCTCCTTGTTATATGTGGGAGACTAGGAGGTATAATTACAACTATTGACCTAAAAGTGGGTATAAATAAAATAACATTACTAATATAGAGTACAACTAATGGCCTAAAAGCCGGGGCATAAATAAAATAACATTACTAATCTAATACTTTGATTATTGGGTAATGGGCAATATTTGGGGCAGCATCACTTACCTCCCTTGAGGACAGAGGTGTTTGTCATAGCGCTTGAGGTAACTCGGATATACGTATAAAGAGACTCATCTTCCCAAGTGGAATCTTCAGGTCAGTAGTTTCCTCCATTTAATGAGATACTCTGAAATGGATCTATTCTCGGCTGGCGAATTCTTGTGTGAGTGATGGCTTAGGGCTCAATATGATTTTTCCTTCTCGTCAAGTTATGGCAATATAGTTTTGGTAGGATCTTATTAAGCCTATAACCTTCTTTAGAAGCATGAAGCATGGAAGCTGGGTGTGCTACCGTGAGAGATCTTGAGGCGGCATCAATTTGTATGCCATAATTACCAATCTTTTCTGACCTTATAAGGGGCCATGAGTACTTTGGTGATAATTTATTATCCTTCTTGGCTTGCTCCAGGGATGATAATACGTTTTATGGTTGTAGTCTTAAAATACCCAATACCCTGCGCCTTCGAGCTTCTTTCACTACAATGTTGATGCTGCTTGTTGTTTCATGCGATTACATTGCCATGGTCAGTTGTCCTTTAAGATTTACTGGAGAATTTATTTGTATTGATTCTTGATGCTGATCTTCCCATGCTTGAACTTTAGATTTTTTCTTTTTAGAGAAAGAGTGATGGAAGGAGGAGATTGGGTATCCATAAAAGTGCCATAAATGGTGTCATTTTTTGTTGCTAGGTGTGAAGGAAGTGTTATACCACCATTCTGCCAAATTGGCTCAGCTGAACCATTGTGTTTGTTTACTCAGGAGACAAAACAGCGAAGGTAGCCTTCCAGGACATTTGTTCACTATCACAGTTTTCCCATCGGATTAGGGATGATAGGATGAGCTATGAGCCAATTGAGTACCCAAACAAGAGAAAATGAATTACGTCCAAAATTTCCAGTGAATATGGGATCTCTCTGTCACTTACAGCCAATCTTTGGGCTACCATTGTAGCTTTGAGCTATCTCCATGAATCTACGGTGGAAGCTGGCCTTTAGCTTTGAAGGGATGAGAGTGAACAAAAGTGTGAGTACTTGGTGGTCTATCAACAATCACTGTGATGACACTCTCCTTGGACTTTGGTAACCACGTGATGAAATCCATGGAAACCTCCTCGGTAGCTGACTTGGGATGGATAATGGTTAATAAAAGACACAGGGTCTTAATTGTTTCCACCTTATTTTGTTGGAAAACCACACATTCTTCCACAAACCTTTGAACATTAGTTTTAAGGCCATCCCAAAAATCCTTCTTGTTGACTATGGTGGGTTTCAAAATCAGTGCCCATCCCTCACGGAGAGGTGTGCAATTCAATAGTACACCTTTTTTTGAGTTGGGGTTTCTTACATAAATATGGCACTCTTTGTACCATTGTAAATCATTTTCCATGTAAATGTATCGATGCCGGAATCCTGATGCAACCTTTGAATGAGAGTCCACACTTTTCGTCGTTCTTCCATTCATGCCTTTTGTGTGTATCCAATCGGGTTGGATAGTTGAGATAGCACAGAGAAAGGCACTTCATCATCCCTTTCTTGAGAGTCGATACGCACAACATTTTGCTTCCCCTTTTGCCAGGCGTTTCCAAATCGCCAATATCTTGGTTACCCATTTTTGTTGTTCTTATGAGATAGTCTTTGTTCCAAAGTATTCCAGACTATCATGATTACGTTTTGACCTTGAAGTGCCTACCACCACAATAATAGGTAAGGGCGCCATTTTTCAATGCATGTAATTATTCATCATTTCCTTCTCATAAATGGGTTTGTGTAGTCCTTCCCCTTCGGAGTGGTGGAAGCTTTCAAAGAAGCCAGGGGCCTTCCTTCTTGCATTAGGACAACACCAATTCCACATTTCAGGGCATCACGTTCCATGATAAGGGTTTTGTGAAGTCACGGAGTGGTCAGGCCAGGGGAAATTTGCGTACATCACCTCTTTAAGTTGTTCAAAAGCTTTAGTTGCCTCAGGTCCATGAAAATGCATGCTTCTTAGTTAGTTCCGTTAAAGGTGTTTCTATTCTTCCATAGTTTAGAACAAACTTCTTTGTAGTAACTGTCAAACCCAAAATCCTCTGAGATTCTTCAATGTTTTTAAGGAATTCGTCAATCCATCATGGCCTTAATAAGTAGGGTCTACCTTGACACTGCTCATGAGATACAATATGACCGAAATGCTCTACCTCTTTTACTCAAAGAAACATTTGGATGGTTTAGCATCCAAATGTTGTTGCTCCTTTAGAAGTTGCAGCACCTTGTCAACATGTTGCGAGATAGTCCATAAGATTTGCTAGATTAGTATATCATCAAAAGAAATACTAACACAAATTTTTCCCGGAAGGAAGGGGCTTGAAAATGGAATTCATCCAACCCTTGGAATGTGGAAGGAGTGCATTTGTAAGGCCAAAGGCAGCGGCCAAAATTCGCAATGGCCTTCGCGGAGTTGAATGCGTTTTGGGATATCTTCTTCCTTCATTACGATCTGATGATACCACAGGAGGCGAGATCAATTTTGTGAAATAGATTGCTACGTGTAGTTCATCTAACAATTAATCCAATCGAGATGGAAACTTATCTTTAATAGTGATCTTGTTGAGCTCTCTATAATCTGGACACATATGCCATCGACCATCTCTCTTGAATGTAAATTTTCCAGCAGTGTGAGTAAGAACTTTTGGCTAAGGTCTAATAATGCCGATATCTGTTTCGCTACAACCACATGCGCTCAATTTTACAACTCTTCGGGCATGGAGGGTATGCATTGTGGCGATGTTGGGAGGAACACTCCGGGGAGTGGAGTGAATTTCATGATCATGATTTGAGGTGGGTGGAATAACTAGGAATATCTTCAAATACTTTGGAATGCTTATCAATGATCCTTTGGAGATCTTGAGGAATAGATATCTTAGATGTTTGAACATCTAGTGAGCATAGTTATTGCAAAATGCCTTGATGCCCTTTTTCCAATAATTTTGTCATTCCATTAGAGATTATCCACTATGCGGAGAAGCTTTCACAGCAATTATCTCTCAACTCAAATTATTTTCCTTCCAATAAAAATTCGCGAAAAGTTTTGAAAAGATTAAAGAAACCCATTTTTCCTAATGATTGTAACCTTTGGGTTCCTAGTACAACATCACCACCCATGGGTATAGAAATCATTGGACTATTCATTATATTCCCCTTAGTAAAGATTGATCTTATTGCATTTCACGAGGCAATTGATGGTTCCTCCATCTGCAATCATTACTTGAAACTACAGTATTTGGATATACAAAGCAATTGAGATCTTTGGCTACTTTATAGTGAGACTAGGTATGAGTCTTGCCGAATCAGTGGGACTATTGCCCTTTTTCTTTTTGATGTATCCTTGATCTTGAGGGTTTGAGGAATGCTGGAGTGATGAAATGCATTACGCGATAGTAGGGAGTCAACTCTTCAGGTGAAATTTCTTCTACGTTTTCATCTTGGTTGGTTCTTTGTTCTTCTTCCTCTTCTACAATCTAGCCATAGAATAATTTCTTCTCCTGCCTTGTAATCCTTACTGTACTGCTTTGTCTGAGACAAAGCATAAACCTTTGCTTTTCTTTCCTCCAATTATTGATTTGTCAACCTTGTAGGTTGAGTTGTTTTAGGAGAGGAGCATTGTTCTCTCTATAGATCTTAGGATAGGTCCTTCCTGAAGTAGCCATAGCCAGTATTTTACTTTCAACATTTCTTGCTTACCAAATGCATTCTCCAATGATTTTGGGTTCCAAAGGCCAGAACCCTCATGTTGAATTTTATCCTTTAAAAGTTCCATGAATACATCAATCAAGTGCTCATGGAATATCGGTTGCAGCACGCCAATCTTTGGAGAGTTCTCAATGATAACCGATGGCGAACCCTTTTGCTTGAGATTTATCAATTGGCTAAAGAGAGATATGTGCATCTCTTGGTGTGATATTATTTCTTTCGTGAAAATTGTTCAAGTTATGAGTGATTTGTGAGAAAAAATACATCGATACCAAACAAATTGATCAGTTTAAAATACAAAGAAGCAATTGATACCTTTGTGTATGTGGCACATTATGGAGATCAAGGAATTGCTCCATCTGGAAGTATCCCATGTGATTGGGTCCTTTCCATCGAAATTCCTCGTAATCCAATCTTAGGAGCGTGGTTGGTCTTCAAACCAAAGTTGGAGTTTCATTCTTCGGAGATTCACCTTCCTTGTGTCCACATCATGAATTTCATGGGATGCATTTTCACTTTCGGTGTCTTCTTTGTTATGAAGTGCTGTGCCTTCCATGATTTCCCTTTTTAAACCATCTATCTTGGTGTCCAATTGAGCTTTCATTGAATCCATCTTAGTATCAGCAGCTTCCATTGAATCCATCTTAGTATCCAGCTTAGCTTCCATTGAATGCATCTTGAGTATCCAACTTAGCTTCCATTGAGATCCATCTTGGCTTCCGGTGAATCCATCTTATTTCTAGTTCATTTTATGTCCCTACGCATTTCTTCACCTTCATCAAGAGATTCCAAGTAGGTTTTCCTGGAGGCTTATTTGGTGTAGAAGTTCCCTTTTGGGTGGCATGTTGGCCAAGTATCACTTTTGAGCCTTGATTTTTTTGTAGAGGTGGTTCTGCTAGACAATATTTCTTCTAATATTAGCCATCTCCAAATTTTGTGCCACGGGTATGAAACTTTCTCTTATGTATTTCTCTGATATTTCTTCTCTGCAATTCCACATGTCTCATCAAAATTGGATGTTCCAATTAGAATTTACAGTAACTTCCCAACAACTTACCCGATTTTTGGACTTTTCAGGAGGTCTCACTTGTATAGCTTTCCCCTCACAAAATAATTGATAAAATTCTAAAAATCACACCAAAAAATACTACAAGCATCCACGATCCAATGCAATAGTCCACATCCAATTTTGGATACTCTGGGAAGAAGTTATTGTTTTACCTGGAACACCTTCTTGAGACTTAGTCAATAGGACTAGTCAGATGACCCCTATCTTTCATAGGGTGTATCTACAAAATTTAAGATGACAGAAGCTAAGAAATTTTACCAAGATACACTACACTAATTTCTCTTAATGAAATTTCCTGCACGGATTTCCAGTTCTGAAACATTACAGAAAAGTTTTTATAGCTCAAGTACACAATGACTTATTTCGGGATGATTCCAGAACCTATCTTGTACATGTTGTATCTTCTAAAGTATAAGGCATTAGGAGATTAATTTTGATCCCAATGTACCTTTATCCGTCTTCTAAATACCTTCCAGGCGTTCCTTCTGAAACGTTGTAGAAAAAAGTTATGTGAAAATTCCACGGTGTCTCAGATGTATGAACCCAAGACCTTGAGCTCCGATTCCATATGTTAAGAACCAAACATCAATATAGCATAGAAAAACCCTAGGAAAAGTACTCCGCGCCTTTAAAAGAGATAATTTCAGATAATAAGCCTCTTGAGGGGCAACCTCCCTTTTACCCCACTTAAATGTTCAAGTACAAGATGATTCAAAGTAAAAAATGTCTCGCTTGGTATATATAGGAGACTAGGTATAATTACAACTAATGGCCTAAAATGTAAATAAAAGAATAACATTAATGGCCTAAAGCCGACATAAATAAAATAACATTACTAATCTAAATTACAACTAATGGCCTAAAGCCGACATAAATAAAATAACATTACTAATCTAATATGCCCCAATTAATGGGTAATGAGCCAATATTAGGGCTTAACAATTTACTAGCCTAAGCGAATATTCTTGGGGTATATTTTCAAAACAACAATCATTTAAGAACCAAGACAAAGTCGTTGAAAAATTCATAAAAATGCATGGAATGTTTGTGCCTCCATAACACTTGGTACCAAAAGGTCATAGGGTCAAATTCACAATTCACCTTCTTCCATATATACAATTTAGGAAATTGACAACAATGCACTATCGAAAAAACCAAATAAGAAGCTATAAAGAATTTCTTATCCTTTTTATACTGAGACAATTAGGAAGAGATTCAAATGGAAATCAAATTTCCACAATCGAAAATGGCCTACTCCTTGGTAGTAAAATATAAGATATAAAGAATCATATGGGAAATGTTGCCAGTATTTTCTTAGCCCGTAACTCTGGTAAATAACCAGGAAATTTCCCGAAAGGGGTTATTGAACAAGTTGACCTCCAATCTAGTAATATCTTTAGGGATGGCCGCGAGATTCTCCAAGAATTCATGTAATAAATCCAGGCCTTTGTCATGTTGTTTCAAGAAGTCCCTACAATCTTCACCTTTGAAGGTGAGTGTTAGCTCTAGGAGTTTCAACATTTTACGGAACACTTGAGGTGAAAGAGAGACAGGATAATGGTCTTGGAGTTGAATTATCCAGTAACTTGGTATATACTTCTCAGCGCACCAGGAAACCAGTTCCTTGTAGTAAATTTTTTTAGGAACATAGCCTGCACGAGCAATTCCGGACGTCCAAATTACTTCCTTCTGAGCAGAATGGGACAAATAATAAGAATACGCTCTAGACCACTGAAAGTTTTTGTCCTCTCATCCAAAAATGTTCAAAGTATCTCCACATAATTTTTGTCGAGCTGCTGCTTCCATAGGTTGAAAAGTGCGTTCTTTTGATCCAGATAATATTTGAAATAAGCACTTGAAAGATATAATATAATCTTCCACAAATCGTGCTTTTAATGTGGTTTAATAAGAAATATCCTCGATCCCTTTTCTTGTTAATGACGATATTTACGGGACCTGCATGATGATTTATTAGCATTAAACCATACTAAATGCGTATTGGGAAAAACGCGAAGGTGGCAGGGACATACGAGAGCAGGTAGCATTTGGGACTTTTGTGAACTAGCGAACCTGCGAACCCGCTGTTGCAGAAGGTTGAGAATTGGATAATGTTGCAGAAGGTTGAGAATTGGATAAGTGTTGTAACAAATTTGGTCAAAATCAATATAGGAGAGATGAGATACTTAGGAGCTCAGAGAGTCTAATGGTAAAAATGTAGATTGTGGATCGTTTGGGTACAAAATGTATGTAACGGAATAAGGGATATGAAAGCTTGAAACCCGCCAACCCGGGAACTCATGACTACAGAAATAGATAAGTATAGGATAATGTGGCGGTTGGTTAGACTCATGATGTGGGAGTGTGGGTGGAGATGAGGATCCATAATTCCACCAACCTGCGAACCCATCATTTTGGAAAAACGACTAAGTATAGTAACTGGAAAGGGATAATAGAAGAGAAAAAGGAAAAGGGGAGTTTTGGGTAAGTATAGAAGAGGGAAAATAAATGGACAAAAGAAGTTGGGAAAACAAAAAAGGGGATGGAAATTTCAGAAGTGATAATTGATCTCAACAAGCTACTAAATGAGAAACAACTATATGCCAAACCATCCAAATGTTTCTTTGGGGTAAAGGAGGTAGAGTATTTCATTCATATTGTATCTCATGAAGGTGTCAAGGTAGACCCTCACAAGATTAAGGCCATGATGGATTGGTCAATTCCCAAAACATTGAATAATCTTAGAGGATTTTTGGGTTTGAGAGGTTACTACCGCAAGTTTGTTCGGAACTATGGAAGAATAGCAACACCATTAATAGCATTAACTAAGAACGATGCATTTTCATGGACTCCAGAGGAAACTCAAGCTTTTGAACAACTTAAAGAGGAAATGTTCAAAGCTCCTGTCTTGACCACACCATATTTCACAAAAACCTTTATTGTGGAATGCGATGCCTCAGGAAATGGAATTGGTGTTGTTCTAATGCAAGAAGGAAGGTCCCTTGCTTTTGAAATTCAGTCACTCAAGGGAAAGGACCTACACAAACCCATTTATGAGAAGGAAATGATGGAAATACGAAATACATTGAAGCATTGGCACCCTTACCTAATAGGTAGGCACTTCAAGGTCAAAACAGATCATGATAGTCTTAAATACTTATTGGAACAAAGATTATCTTCAGAAGAACAACAAAAATGGGTGACCAAGATGTGGGGTTATGATTTTGAAATAATCTACAAAAAAGGGAAGAAAAATGTTGTGGCAGATGCACTCTCAAGAAAGGATGAAGATATTGAGGCCTTTCTCTATGTTATCTCGACCATCCAACCTGATTGGATAATAGAAGCAAGGGATGAATGGAAGAATGACGAAAAAGTGTGGACTCTCATTCAAAGGTTGTAGCAGGATTCCAATGCATCATATACATTTAAATGGAAAAATGATTCACTATGGTAAAAAGATCGCTTATATTTATGTAAGAAATCCCAACTCAAACAAAAGGTACTCTTGGAATTGCACACCTCTCCAGTAGGGTGGCACTCATGATTTTTGAAAACCTACCACATGATTAAGCAAGATTTTTTTTGGGATGACCGTAAAACTAATGTTCAAAGTTTTGTGGTAGAATGTTTGGTTTTCCAACAAAATAAGTTGGAAAGAATTAATACCCTGGGTATTTTACAACCATTAGTCATCCCAAGTCAGCGTTGGGAGGGGGTTTCCATGGATTTCATCACAGGGTTACCGAAGTCTAAAGGAAAGAGTGCCATCATGGTGATTGTTGATAGACTGACCAATTAATCACACTTTTGTGACTCTCTCACTCTTTCAAAGCCAGTATAGTTGCCATCACATTCATGGAGATATTTCAAAAGCTACATGGAAGCCCAAAGATTATTGTAAGTGACAGAGATCCCATTTTCACTTGACATTTTTGGACATAATTATTTTCTTGTTTGGGTACTCAATTAGCTCATAGCTCATCTTATCATCCTCAATCTGAAGGAAAAAGAAAGATAGCTAAAAAATGTATGGAAGGGTACCTTCATTGCTTTGTCTATGATAAACAAACACAATGCTTCAAGTGGTTACGCTTAGAAGAATGGTGGTATAACACTTCCTTTCATACTGCAACAAAAATGACACCATTTATGGTGCTCTATGGATATCACCCACCGTCCATCACTTCTTCTCTAAAAGAAAAATCTAAGATTCAAGAAGTGAATATCAGATCGAGCATCAACAACAAGTTCTTAAACTCTTAAAGGACAACCCGACCATGGTACATAATCGCATGAAACAACAATCATATCAACATTGTAGTGAAAGAAGTTTTGAAGTAGGGGATTGGGTATTTTTAAGACTACAACCATAAAAAAAAATGTCCCTCAAGCAAGCTAAGAAGGATAATAAATTATCACCAAATTACTATGGCCCTTATAAGGTGTTGCAAAAGATTGGTACTATGGAATACAAATTGGAGTTTTTGGCATCTTCACGAGTACACCCAGTTTTCCAAGTTTCATGCTTAAAGAAGGTTATAGGTGACAAGATCTTAGGTCAAACTATATTACGAGAACTTGAAGAGGAAGGAAAAATCATATTGGAGCCTGAAACTATCACTGACACAAGAATTCACCAACTAAGAAATATATCCATTTCAGAGTATCTCATTAAGTGGAAGAAACTATTTGTTGAAGAATCCACTTGGGAAGATGAGTCTTTTACACAAAAGCATCCAAAATTACTCAAGCGTTGTGGACAACACTTGTCTGAAGGGGAGGAGCATGTTAAGCCCTAAATAGTGGCACATTACCCCTTAATTGGGGCATATTACATTAGTATTATTATTTTATTTATGTTGGCTTGGGTCCATTAGTTATAA
>SNQJ01S0216281.1:0-15494 GCA_010110895.2 Picea sitchensis | reverse complement strand
CTTCGTATTGGAGTGCATCACCTGATTCTTTGAGATACTGATGGCACTTGTATTATCACAATAGATTGGAATGGGATCATCATACTCAACCTGTATATCTGTCAGAGTTTGTTTTATCCAAAGAACTTGTGTACACCATGATGCTGCTGCAATGTACTCTGCCTAGACTATAGATAAGGATATTGATGAATGTTTCTTGATTAGCCATGATACTAAACACTCACCCAAGTAGAATGCTACTCCACTGGCATTTCGTAGGTCATCAATACAACCTGCCCAATCTACATCTGCATATGCAATAAGTGATAGATCCTTTCCTTTTGGATACCATAATCCAAACTCTTATGTTCCTTTGAGATATCTGAAAATCCTCTTCACTACTAATACATGTGATTCCTTTGGTGCTACTTGAAATCGTGCCACCTTTACAACTTCCTTCATTACATCTGGTCTGGCTACTATCACATATAGTAAGCTACCAATCATTGACCTATATTGCCTCTGATCTGTAGACTTCGAATCATCATCTTTGCTCAACTTGCAACTGGTTTGCATGGAAGTGATAAGTGGTTTGCAATATTCCATATCGAACCTTTTTATCATTTCTTTGATATACTTGGTTTGAGAAATAAAAATTCCTTGGTTTCTTTGGCGTATCTGAAGTCCCAGAAAGAATGATAGTTCTCCAAGTAATGAAATTTCAAATTCATTCTGCATATCTTTTGCAAATTTCTGGCTTAACCTGTCATCATCACTACCAAAAATAATATCATCAACATAAAATTCAATTAATAAAATATTACCTTGACTTACCTTGATGTAGAGGTTGCTGTCCGCACTTCCTTTTCTGAACCCTCCCTGTTGCAGATACTTATCTAGTCTAGAGTACCATGCTCTAGTAGCCTGTTTTAGACCATACAAGGCCTTCTTTAATTTACACACATAATTAATGTTTTCTGACAACTGAAATCCTTCTGGTTGTTCAATGTAGACTTCTTCTTCAATTTCCCCATTTAGAAAAGATGATTTTACGTCCATTTGATGCATTTTAATATTTTTGGAGCATGTATAAGCTAAAAGCAAAAAGATTGCTTCCATTCTGGCAACTGGGGAAAATGTCTCTTCAAAGTCGATTCCTTCAACCTGTGCATATCCTTTACATACCAATATAGCTTTGTTACTTGTAACTTGCCCATCTTCATGCAATTTATTCCTGAAGACCTACTTTGTGCCGATCATATTCTTATTCTTTGGTCTTGGAACCAGTTCCCAAGTGTCATTTTTCTCTATTTTATCCAATTCTTCATCCATGGCCTTTTTCCAAAATTCATCCTTGTTGGATTCTTCAAAACAATTTTGTTCAATTGTAGATGAGAGTGCTAGGTGTGTTTGTTCTAGTGAGCGGATTTTTCTTCTAGTCTCAACTCCTGCATCTTTGTTTCCGATAATCTGTTCTGAAGGATGATTCTTCTGTACTCGTTTACTGGGTGTCTTTGGAGGCACTTTCTGAACTTGCTCTTCTTCTTCTGTCATATTCTCTTCATCTTTCTCTTCTACTTCTTTTTCATCTTTTGCTTCTTCTTCTAAGGGATGTTTTATCGATTCTTTTTCTTCTTCCTTTGATTTTGGTCTGCCTGTTTCATCAATTGTCACATTGATGCTTTCCACAAATTTGTTCAATCTTATATTGTAACACTTGTATGCTTTCCTTGTACTTGAGTAACCAACAAGTACTCCTTTTTCCACACGAGAGTCAAAATTTCCCATTCCACTATCTTCTCTTTTGATATAGCATTTGCTTCCAAAAAATCTGAAGTGCGTTACATTTGCTGGTCTTCCTTTCCATAGTTTGTAAGGGGTTTTGTCAATGTTGTTTCTGAGCATCACTCTGTTTTGAATGTGAACTACTGTATGTACTTTCTGTGTCCAAAACATATCTATCAATTTTGAATCCATTAGAATTGTTCGAGCCATTTCCTGTACTGTCCTGTTCTTTCTTTCAACAACTCCATTCTGTTGAGGTGTCTTAGCAACAAAGAATTGCCTTTTTATTCCATGATTGATGCAATAGTCCATAAATTCCTTTGAAGTGAACTCTCCTCCATTATCATATCTCAATCATTTAATTTTTGAATCCATTTCATTTTCAACCATTTCCTTGTAGATCTTGAAGTTTTCAAAAGATTCTGACTTATTCTTGAGAAAAAAAACTGCAGTCATTCTTGTATAATCATCAACTAATAACATGAAGTATTTCTCACCTTTTAAGCCCTTTGTTATAGTTGGTCCAACTAGACCAGTATGCATAATTTCCAGTGGTCTTGTTGTTGAATACTCCTTTGATTTGAACCTGGTCTTTGTTTGCTTTCCTTGTTGACAATGCTTCCATAAAGTGTTGGTTGGTTTTGTGATTTGAGGCATTTCTCTGACTGCTTCTCTTTTGATGACTTTGAAAAGGTTATCAAAATGCATGTGACCCTTTCTTCCGTGCCATAGACAACTTTCATCTTCCTTTCCTAGACAACACTTTTCATTTCCAATTTCACTTAACATATATGTTGCTTGAAGTTCTTAGGTTGTGATCAATTTCCGAGAACCTTCTTTTCTTATCTCACACTTTGTGAATCAAAAGTAACTTTATGACGGTCCGCATTTGAATCACACTTTTGAACATGTATTGTTTTTCATGTCTTCTACCAATAAAACATTTTCTGATTTTTTCGTTTTTCATTCTTGTTCCCCAATTAGGACACGTGTCTTTTCAATGATTTTGAATCATCATTTCGAAGGAGGCTGAATCCATCTCTTTCCTTTTGGCAATGTAGAAACTTGTCTCTATCACGGTCATGTTTTTGAACACCCATTGTCAACATACCAACCATGTTTCTTCTACTTGGCTTGTAGGCGATTGTGCATTCTTCATTGCTAGTGATCTTACTTTCTTATCCATGTCGTTTATGAGGTTCCGGTCGTGACCTTTGTTATTCTATTGAGGTTCTTTAGGAGGAATTTACATTCTGCAATTTTTGGCCATATCTCCAAAATTGTTACATTTGTAACATTCCCTTCCAGGTGCTCAAAGATTCAAACCGTTGTAACTTCTTCTACGTGAACTAGTTCTTCTTGAATAACCTTTTTGTGTATGGTCTCGAAGTTGTTATTGTTGTTCTTGTTGTTAACCACAATTCACATCTTTATGTCCAAAAATTGATACATGCATATTATAAACCAAAAATATAGTTTGATACACGGGATTTGAAGATCTTGAAGAGGTGCTCTTATGAATCCTTCTTCTTCTTGAGGCCTATTGTCTATTGTTGATTTTGAAATATGACTCTTCTTGGTCGAGGAGTATCCTTGTAATGTTTGTTGTATATCCTTCTATCCCCTTTGATTGTTTTTGCATATCTTTTGGATATGTTTCTTATACTGTTTTTGAGCTTGATCCTTTTTCTGTCTGAGTGTATCCAGCTTGATCCCTTTTCTGTCTGATTGTATCCAAGTCCGGTCTTGTCAAGATGAGATTTTTGACTGTTGATAATGTCATCCAAAACTTTTGAGCTATTCTGCATATTTTTCTTTTGAATATCCTTTCTTAGTGTGAAAATCTCTACTTCCATGTTTCCAATGATTATGTCCTTTTCTTATAGCTTTTCTTTGAGTGCTTCTTCAATTATTTTATCGTCTTCTATTTGAACCTTCAATTTTGTGATCATTTGTTCTAGTTCTCGAGTGTCCTTTTTCTTGTAGTC
Organism: Picea sitchensis; assembly: GCA_010110895.2. Classification (NCBI taxonomy): domain Eukaryota; kingdom Viridiplantae; phylum Streptophyta; class Pinopsida; order Pinales; family Pinaceae; genus Picea; species Picea sitchensis. The sequence continues at coordinate 11,742 of SNQJ01S0216281.1, read as the reverse complement.
TTCTGTTTTTCTTCTTTTCTCTTTTGATAACTTCAATGGCACACATTAATTCTTCTCGATAGTCAACTTTTGCCTCTTCAATTTATTCATATTCTTCTTCGGCTTCTTCATATTATTCTTTTGAGTCTTCTTTGTCAAAGTCTTTTATTTCCATGAATAGAACTCTTCCCGTCTCATTGTCACTGACTTCATATTCATCTGATGATGAGATGTCTTCTTTGGTGCATAAGCTTTTCTAGAAAACTTTCTTTGTAGTTTTTTTGCATTTATATGTGTGTTTTCCTTTTGAGTAACCTTCATCATTTCTCTTTTTCTTATGAGGACATTTGTTAGCAAAATGACCAATACCATCACAATTAACAAATTAAAGGAAGCTTACCTCTATACCTACCGTTGGTTCCCTTGTTCAGTCTTTTGACAAAGTTGGCCACTTCTTCATCATCCTCCGAGACGTCACTGCTGCTGCTATATTCTTCTTGTTCCTTTTTCTTTTGCTTTGATCTTTGGATGCTTTTAAGGCTTCTTCTTTTACATCTGTATTTCTTCTCAAGTTCTAATTTCATATGCTGTGAAGATTCCATGCAGTTCATCCATGCTTATTGATTTTAGATCAGATCTTTCTTCTAGTGCTTATATCTTAGGGTTAAATCTCATAGGAAGAGATCTTAGTACCTTTTGAACAATTACAGATTCTTCAATTTCTTCTCCCAATCCTATTATTGCATTCACTGTTTCATCGACTCTTAATAAGTAGGCTGCAATATTCTCATCTTCCTTCATTTTTAGTTGTTCAAACTGACCTCTGTAAGTTTGAAGCTTTGTTGCTTTGAATTTTGTATTTCATTCATAAATATTTCGAAGCTTGTCCCAAATCTCTTTAGCAGATTTACAATGTGAAACTTTGGCAAATACCGTATCACTGAGACCATTCAAAAGTGCATTTTTGGATTTGGAATTATTCTCATCGAGTTTCACTGCTTTGTCATTTGTTGGTGGAACTGCTGGTGCTGTGTATCCATCTACAATTGATTGCCAAACTTGAAATCCCTGTGCCTGTATGTATGTCGTCATCCATTTGCTCCAAAAAACATACTTTTGTCCATCAAATTGTGGTATTCCATTTTTATACAAGTTGGTACTCTCCATGATCTACCTTTCAGTGCTTAAATTGATTTCTGAAGGAACCTACTCTGATACCAATTTTTGGATTACTAAGAGGGGGGTGAATCAGTAATAGCATAATTATAATCCTTTTTCTTCAAATAATCCAAGTTTTATATCAATGTAGAATTATTATCCAATAATGAGCAATAAGAAATGAACAATCACACACATACACAGTACACCAGTGTTTTACGTGGAAACCCAAATCAGGAGAAAACCATAAAATGCTTTTTCTTATATGTCTTGAAGAATTACATTCATTGGAAGCACCAACTTCCTTTGTTTTCTAGCTGCAACTGGAAGGAGGCTCCAACTCCCTAGTTTCTCAGGCTACAACTTGAGGGAAGCTCCAACTCCCCAATTCTCTAGCTACAACCAGAAGGAGGCTACAACCCCCTAAGTTCTCTAGCTACAATTGGAAGGTGGCTACAACCACCTGTCCTTGCCCTGTCCAACCGCCCTGAAGTAGACGTAGAATGATGGAACCATTGTCACACTATCACTGTGAAATATACCATTGTAAACCTATACCAATAAACTTGAACCATGCATCAACCATGCATCAACCTGTAATCAACCTGTACCATAAACAAGTGCATCAACCATGCACCGCCCTGTACCAAACAATCTGTAATCAACATGTACCATAAAGAAGTGAAACCAACCATGTACCATGTATGTACCAATCATGTGGAAACTACTCATCAGCTATGACTCATCAATATGTACCAACATCATCAACTATACACCTCATGTATGTGCCAACTCATCAACTACTTGTCTCAACCATGTACCCAATTTGTACCTCAACCAAAAGCCCTCATAAATTTCATCATCCAAATATGATTTATAAATATATAATAGACCTGGTGTATATGATCACATACCTGCAAACCTTCCTTAACTTTAAACAACAAGAGACTAGCATTTACATCAAACTTTTCTTTAGTCTCACATGACTAGTTTTCTATTAGTCAACAACCCTAATTTGAAATAATCATGAATTTGTACTTGTAATGAATAAAGATCTGAAACTGATAAAAAATGTTCTTTAGTGTGTTTTGTTCAATTCCTCCAGGTTTCACTACTTGGAACCTCTCAGAAAAGTAGTTATAGCAAAAATGGCTTACCTTGCTGAATTCTGTCTTATTCTAGAGAAAGGTCGTGTAGAGCGTGCCCTGCACAAAATATTTGCTGAATCGATCTGAAAATATTACAAAGAATAATAAAGACTGTAATCTAACCAAAAAATTTGGTCTTACTAAATTTGGATCTTTTATGAAGAAGTTATGACATTTTTACCCAAAACGCCTGTTTTTGACTAGTTTCAAGACTAGCCACAAACCCTATTTTCCACGAAGTGTAACTCCCAAAATAAAATGAACCATAAGATGAAGTTTTTACCATAGATACTTGGATATGTTTCCTCAATGGAATAGAAATTTCATAGTCTGAATCATTCTAGAAAAAAAGTTATTGCAAAAATGGTGAGATGACTTGTAAATAACATACCTTAGAAAACATCATCAAAATAATTTATCCTTCCTTGAATTCCGGCCTTCTTTTCTTCAAATTCCATCAGAAATTAGGCATATATATCCTTTGGTTACCTCAAACACCTATAGGTATTCAATATTCTCAAGTGTGTCTAAAATGAGAGAGCCTTGCCTCGTATTTATACTCTCCAAGTAGCTTCCTTAAAAACATCTTCTAGGTTAGTTTGCCCACTTTCCTTATTTTAGGGTTAACCCACATCTAATTTCTCCATTAAATTTATTATTTAAATAATTTATTTTGTATTCACTTTGAATTATACTACACTCATCACTTCACTTTATTATTTATATTCTAAAATCTCTTAACCACTTTGACTACTTTGACCTTTTGGGGCTTCTAGATGACAAATGAGGGTCTTCCAATTTCGTAAGGCCATAACTTTCAAACCGTGAGGAGTTATGTGATGTTCCACATACCACAAAAAATGGAATGACATTTAATATCCATATATAATAGTATTACCTACAAATATATCAAAAATCAAACCAGTATCCATCAAACAAACTTGGGTCCATTACCCAAACCTGGGTTCTCCAACTTCTCATGGTCATAACTCTCTAACCGCAAGGAGTTATGTGACGTTCCACATACCACTGAAAATGGAATGACAAGAAATATCCATCTAGGATAGTTTCACTAACAAATTCACCTACCTTCATCTCATTATTACACAAATAATCATGGGTTCTCTAACCATAATTCTAGGATAACTCAATCCGCAAAGCGTCTTCTTGTGAGGGCTTTCAACATAAGGTGACCACTTTGGAGTTCATCCATTTGTACTTATTATCAACCATGATAAGACAATAATGAGTCATCTTTACATAAAACAATCTTGGGTCCATTATGCAACCTTTATGCTACGGGGATTTCTTCAAGGGTTGACATCAATGACAACCAACCTTAATCAACAAATAGCTACAAAAATGAGGAATGAAAAGGAACAATAATTCAAATTTCACATGATGTATGATTCCCTTCTCCTCACGATCTCTACATTCTCTTCATCACACATTTAGTTTTACTAAATTGTGTGGCTGGTTGCCTCTCATGAATATGATGGAATGCATTTTTCTTATTACTAATACTAATCTAATTCTAATGTTTTTGATATACTTTGGAAAACTCCATAGTTAACGTATCAGATATGTCTATATGGGAATGTTTTCCCCTTCCACATTGTAGAGCTTCTCCTTTCCAATCAACTTGTAAAGGTTTTTATTGATTTGATTCATAGGATTTATTTTCTCTCGAGGGAGATATTTTCATCAATTCATCATTATCTTTGTGCTCTGTGCTTATACACTAATATGCACATCATGGCATGAATACATACAATTAGAAATTATGTGCATTCAATTCAATTAAGACTTAGATGTACTCTCCAAAATTCATTGTGTTATGAACCAAGTGCCTTGAAAATGATAAAGATTCAATGAATACAATCCACTTCGAGGGGAAACCTCCTTTTACAATATATCCAATTTAGAAGACAAGATGAGATGATCCTAAGACTAGGTCTCCTTAGTGTATATATATATATATATATATATATATATATATAGGAGATAAAGGGTACAATTATAATGAAAGGGTACAAATAAAGTTTATAGCCAACCTACTAATATAACACTAGAAATATAATAAATCAATATCCAAGGCTTAATAAGGATTTTTTTGCTTAACACGGGGCTTTGTCTAGGGATTAACATTCCCCTCCCCTTCAAACAAGTGTTGTCCTCAACACTCGACTATCTACGGGTGTTTATGCATGAAGAACTTATCTTCCCAATGAACATGAAATCTGAGGATCATTTGTTTCCATTTTCTAATTATCTCGATCCTAGGACCTGTGAGTTATGGGTCCACATAATGGATTGTAACAGTTTCCATATCATCGAAACAACATTCTATATTCCATACGACCATAGGCGGTGGCTAAGCGCTAAGCCAACAAGTGCTTATCAATATTGACGGTCACAACTTAATTGGTCATTGACAATGGAAGACTCTAATAATTTCAAGGGGAAAAGGCCTTTCCACAATCCCAAGGTAGAGGGGGTCCGAAATGATCCTCCTCTCGACATGTGGAATACCAATCCACAAAGTATATTATTTCATGGGTCACCTCTTTGTTAACACCCTCGCCATTTTTCATGCGAAAGGGCTGGATCTCCGTCGATCCTTTTTAGTGATCGACGATCAATCATTTACCATGATGGAAGACCTGCAACATGTTTTCATAGCCTCACTACTCTCTATCAAACATACAATTTCAGTCTTACACAAACAATTATGGATTTAAACACTCATTCCACTCTATTTCATAAATTATTGACACATAAATAAACAGGTATATAAAATGCATGCAATTTATATCCGAGCTCGAATAACATACACTTGGCCTCAAAGGCCTGACTGCCCTGTTGACCTGATTACATTGTGACTCCCCCCTTTTCAAATACCCGAAGTCTTACACTTTAAAGAAAGACCAAGAGGATTGAATCAATCTAGATCCGATCTGTCCTCACTAAAATTGCCAACACCATGCTTAAAATATCCATATCATAAAAGTTCGATTGTTTTACACAATTATCAAGAGGAAATCATGTCCTCATGGCCACTTTCGCCTTTTGGAAGGTCTAAAATTTGATTTTGACTTGGAGTGGGTTGATTCTCCTGCATTAGACTCCCAAAGTACAAAATTTCCATGATCTCCTGATCATGTGTCCCCTATTGTTGCATCTCATCTCCTTTCTCTTCATGTATCATTGAGCTTGTCCTTATGCTCAGTAGTGAGCTGAAACGAAGCCTCCACTTACACCTCATCGACTCTCCTTCGTTGGCTCGTTCTTTTGGTATCGCAGGTTCACCTCCTCTAGAACCTTTTGAGCTTCCTCTGCTCCTATGGCTATTGCATGCTGCTCACTCTCCTGGACAATTCTACCCACAATCACAACTATGAAATTTCCCAGCAACTTCTACCCAACCACAGTTGGAAGTTGTTTTCCATTCCCCAACATGCAGGCAATATTTCCCTGCTCTGATACCACTTGATGAAAATGAAATCTGGGGGTCCTTTGTTTCCAATTTCCAATGATCCTGATCCTGTGACCTATGGGTTATGGGCCAACATAATGGAATGTAATATGTCCATATCATTGCAACAACGTTCTATATTCCATACAACCGTAGGCGGTGGCGAAGTACTAAGCCAACAAACACTTATCAAGATTGACGGTCATGACCTAATCAGTAGTTGAAAATGGATGACTCTAATGAATTCGGAGGCAAAAGGCCTTTCCACAATCCCAAGGTAGTGGGGGGACAAAATGATCCTCCTATCGACATGTGGAATACCAATCCATGACATATATTATTTTGGGGGTCACCTATCTCTTAATGCCCTTGCCATTGTCAAGCGGAATGGATGGATCTTCGTTGATCCCTTTCAGTGATCGATGGTCGATCATTCACCATGTTGGAATACCTGCAACACATTTTTATAGCCTCACCACTCTCCATCAAACATACAATTTCAATATTACACAAGAACACATGGATTTAAACACTCATTCCATGTTATTTCATAAATTATTGACACATAAATAGACAAGTACATAAAATGAATGCAATTTATTTTCAATATCGAATCATATACACCTGGCCTCAAAGGCCTAGCTTCTCTGTCAGCCTGATTACATTGTGACTCCCCCCCTTTCAAATGCCCAAAGGATTAAACTATAAAGAAACAACAAGAGGATCATGTCAATCCAGATCTTATCGGTCCTCACTAAAATCGCTAACACCCCGCTCAAAATGGCCATATCATAACAATTCAATTGTTTTACACAATTATCAAGAGAAAATCGTGTCCTCATAGCCATGTCCCCCTTCTGGAAGGTCTGAAATTCGATTTTGACTTGGGGTGGGTTGATGCTCCTGCATCACTTTCCATGTCAACTCTTCCATTGGTAGGTTATTCCATTTGACAAGGTACTTATTAATTGCTTGATTTCGTAGCTTCTTAATACTTGTTTCAAGGATTGTTTCTAGTTCTAGTATGATTTTCCCTTCTCCATTAGTCTCTGGTAAAATAGTTTGGACTGGTGTCTTGTCATCGTTTATCTTCTTTAATAAGGAAACATAGAAGACTGGATGTACACTTCTTGGTTTCCAATAAATAGCATGAGAATGATATCGAGAAGGTGGAAGAACCTTAGGTATCTATCCAAATACCTTGGAATGATTTTTGATAACTTTCTGGAGATCCATTCGAGCAGAGGATATAGATGTTTGAACATCTAGTGAGCACAATTGTGAAATTACACCATGGTGTCCATTTTTGAGTAATTTTTTCATGTTATTAGAGCTTATCACTTTATAGGGTTTTCATTGGATACCTATAAGCTCAATTTCCTTTGCTTATGAGGAAAATCTCATGAAAAGATATTGAAAATTAAGGGCCACTGTTCCCAATGATTGTACCCATTGGACCCTTAATAGAATGTCAACACCACCCATTTGGATGACAATAATGAGACTATATGATAAATAATACCCCATATTGAGCTTAATACTGTGGCACTTCCCTGAAAAATTTATGGTACCGCCGTCTGCAATCCTTGAAACTCTAGTGCTGGAAATATAAAGAAATTGAGAAATTTTGCTAATTTGTAATTGACGAAGTTATGTATAATACAAGAATCAATAAACAATATTACCTTTTTATTTTTGATATATCCTTCTATCTTGAGGGTTTGTGGAGTATTGATGCCAACCAATGCATGACATGATATCATTGGATTAGTCTCTTCTAGATCTAGATCTTATGATGGTTCCAATTGTTGATCTTTATCCACTTCACAGTCTATGTAGAATAATTTCTTCTCACTACATTTATGCCCCTTACTATACTATATGTCACAATTGAAACATAGTCCCTTTTCTCTTCTTTCATCCATTTGTTGAGTTGTCAACATTTTTGGTTGAGTGAGGTAAGAAGAGGGAGCATGATGTTCTCTATAGTTGTTAGTGACCACTCTTATACTAGCCATAATTTTACTTTCAACTTTCCTCACATCGATCTTGTTGGCCCTTGGTCATGAATTAAGGAAGAAAGTGAAGATTAAGGAAGGACAAAGATAAAGTATGAAGTGCGTGGAAGGCACACAAAATGAGGAAGGGTCGAAGTGGTTAAAGAAACATAAAAGAAGGAACAAAGGAAAGGAAATAAATCCATTGAAAGAGAAGGTCAAGGAAGACAAAACAACAAAGAAGATAGATCATGGACAAGTCAACAAGCGAAAGAAGACACTAATGGGTGCTTTGGAGCACCTCACAGAGAAGAAGGAGGAATAGGTTGGCGAAGTCCTTAAAATAAGGGTTATGTGGACCTAGGGTTTTGGCAATGTGGATCTAGGGTTTTGGCACCTGGGCTTCGGTCTAGGGTTTTATAAGAGTCATGGAATGTCTAAATAGAAGTCTAGAAGAGTTGAGAGGGAGGCAAGAGTGGTGTTGAGATGTAGTAGTATTATGCTTTAAGGTATTCTTGTATTTTTGGATCTTCAACTAGGTGTGGAGATTGACTCTACAACTGGGTGCGCAAGGTTAGGAGATAAATATGAGAGAGAGAGAAGGATCTGCAACTGAGTGCACAGATATAACTATATATTTTCATCTATTCAATCAATAAACACAGTTCTGTGTATGTATCCCTAGGGAGAGGGTGAACCACGTAAAATATTATTGTTCTGTGTGGTTGATGCTTTGTTATTTGCTATCTTTTATACTGTTATTTTTCCAATTGAAGATAAGAAGATATAACTAACTTCACGAAGTTAAGAATAATACTGTTAATAATCTCCAGATTATTTTGCGTTGTTGTTTTGGAATCATCTTGCATTTCCTCTGGTTGTAGACACCTGTGTCCTACATCCCCCCTATTGCTACTTCAGGTGAGACTTCATCTTCTTCATAGGTGTTTCCGTAAGGGCTAGTAGTTAGGGTTTGTTGGTGCAATGTTAGAGTTGATCCCTGGGTCTACCCCTGTGACAACAAATGGTTCTGTTGTCAAAACCGAGATCTTCTTGAGGGAATGTCAAGGTGGTTCCCATCAAAGAAAAAAAATTAGAAGTGGATAGAAGAACAATAAAGGGACTTTTCCGTAGCTCAGAACAAGAACCCTAACATTAGTACAAAAGACTAGTTGGGAAGGTACATCTTTACTAATGTGAATGAGATTTTCTTTGCAGGAGTTCATCGAGAGTTGTACGAGTGGTTAGCCAGACTAGCAGACACTTAGTTTGAAATCAGATCTAGACCACCATGGAAAACGACACTGATTAAGAAAGTCAAGAAAGTCGATAACACTGTGTCCAGAGTAGTGGATCTCTAGTTTGACAACACTATTGGAGGGTACATTACTAAATTTGCTATTGACAGAGTATAATCATATAGTCAAGAATAGAGGTGTTTATTCAAAGGACTTAGAGGAAAGTTTCTACACTTTTTGAAGTTGAAGATTAAGATGCTATTACATGAGAAGAATATCTTGAAGATACAGTAATCAGTTGGATTTCAAAGCAAATGTTCAAGAATTCTAACAAAGATAGTGACACAGAGGCTGGACACACGCGTAGTGGGAGATCATTCAGAAAGATTCCTATTGAGAACCTATTTAAGCAGAGTTATGGGCCAATATAAAAATACGAAGGATTCTACAGTGGAGAAGAAGTGAAGAAATCAAAAGAAGCGTATTCAAAGTTCGCAAGGGAAGAGGAAGTAGAGACCGAGGAACCTCACTGAGAAGAACCAGGAACTTCAGGTACTACACCTACTATCGAAGTAAGTATTACTAGTCCTCCTGTTGTTTTAGCAACATCAAGTAACTAGAGTAACCAGAGTAATTAGAGCACTCAGAGTACTGTCACAAGCAATCTAGTACATACTCAGTCGAGAAACCAAGGAAAATCAATGGAAGATGAAATGAGGTTACCTATTTTCATAGGAGATGGATCTGAGGATCTTGACTAGCACTGGTTCTTATGCGAAGCTGTATGGAGAATTAAGAAAGTCATTGACGAAGCTGTAAAGATAGCCCAATTTAGTACTACTTTGAGGGACCGTGCACTGAGCTGGTATATGAAGTTTTTTAAAGCATTTGTATAGCCTAAACCGCTGAATGACATTAAGATTGCATTGAGTGCAAAGTTCAATAAGCCTAAGTTGGAGTCGCAGTGCATTATAGATTTGAAGGAAATCAAGCAGAAGGTGACTGAACCAGTTTGGGATTTTGATCAGAGGTTTAAGACCTTGATAGGCCGTTTAAGTTTTTAGATTCCAAACGAAAAACATAAGGAATGGTTCATCGCTGCCCTCCTGCCACACATTAGAGTTCCTATAATGCAACATAAGGTCGCTTTGCAGGCTGAGGCATTAAATATTTCTATGAAACTAGAAGCAACCCCTGTAGGATAATCAAGTCCAGGTATGAGTTAGATTTTGAATCAATTAACTAGTTTATCTTTACAGGTTGAATACATGAAGAAAGACAAAGGAAAAGAGAAAAGAGAAAAGAGACAAAGGAAAAGAGAAAAGAGACAACATCTGGTGTGTCAGATGTAAAGCAGAGAGCCATGAAAAAGAGCACTGTCCTTTATTTAGTGAATACTTGGCCTATGGAGCCCCTAACCCTTTGAAGCAGGCTACTTTACCATGGTGTGAGGTATGTAGAACTAGACATCACCCTGGTGAATGTTATTATATGCAAAAATATGTCCAGACACCCACCAATATTTATTGTACATTATGTAAATCCGTGGGGCATGATGAGAGGGATTGCAGGGATTACGACCTCATGCATGAAAGGTCAAGGGATGCATATATAATTCAAGGAGAGTTACAACTAGAATGGAATACTGCGTAATTTAATTCCCTAGGAAGAGGAAGCTTCACCCCTCACGGTGGGTTCAGAGGAAGAGGACGAGGAGTGAAAATGGGCCAAGGTTGATGTCAGATTATTTGCTATAACTGAGCCCAAATAGGTCATTTGGAAAGGGGTTTTCAAAACCCTTGTATGACTTGAAAATACTGTAATTCATTTGACCATGTCATTGAAGAATGTCCAGTATTCTTAGCTAAAGTTCATGAAAGACAAGGTGGAAACCAACAAGTCCAGAAAATAATAGCTGAACCTCGCGATCAGGAACCAATAGTCACTATTATTACTAGAGGAGGAACTATCACATGAGAAGATAGGGTGACTCCAAGAAAGACTACAAATGGACAAAGGATCAAAAGAGCTTCATAGAAGGCACCATTTTTTGATCCAAGGAAAGAAAAGCATACTTTTGAAGAAGCAAGAAGAGAATTTGTAGGTGAACATGCTTCTTCATCTAAGGAACAATCATAAGTAAGGAATGTGAAATGCCTCCAACATTTGATCAGTCTAGCCCACCTAGACAAGGAAAAGAGGTAAGAAAGCTTGTGTTATTCTTGTATACTTGTATTGATTTGATTAAAGATGAAAAAGCTGTTTAGGAACTACAACACTTGATAAGACAATATGAAATTGGAAGAGTAGATCATTTGTTGAGTAGAGTTGTGAATCAATTATCTAGGAAAAGGAGGGAAAGAAAGGAATCACACCTTAGTTCTCATATTGGAGACTACAATATGGACTATGTGGTCCTCGACCTAGGATAATAAGTAAATGTTATGATGAAGCAGACTTGGGCATTGATGGGAAAACCTAAATTGATTTACTCTCTTATTAGGCTCAGAATGTCTAATCAGCAGGCGATGATCCCCTTTGGAAGACTGGAGCATGTTCCTATGGACATCGACAAAGTGAGGACATTTGCAGAGTTCAAAGTGATTGAGATTGTTGATGATAGATGTCCCTATCCCGCATTGCTAGGTATTGATTGGGCATTTGACAATTTGACTGTTATTGACCTGAAAAAGAGAAGAATGACATTTGAAGGTGATGGCCTTAGGGTCATTGCACCTCTTGACCCT
>SNQJ01S0216280.1:0-15494 GCA_010110895.2 Picea sitchensis | reverse complement strand
AGGCTAAGTTTTTTGTAAGATGAATGGCACTTTGGTTGTCACTGTACAACCTACTATTCTCTTGCTTCTTTCCCAATTCCTCCATAAACCTTTGTAACTAAATAATTTCTTTACTAGCCTCTGTAGCAGCAAGATACTTTGTGTTGGTTATTCTTCTCCTCTTTCTACTTCTTAGGATGACACAGGTTCAGATCTACTATCGTTTCCAACAAATCCCTCTAAAACTGTTGGCCCTTCTAGTAAACTAGAAGGCAACACAATGCATAAAATGCATTGTGCAGTCTCACCCAAGATAGTTCTATGGGTGACGACAATGCTCAAGTGCTTGCAGTCTGGGAGTGAGTGAGGATCTGGGATTGTGATCTTCTAGGATTGTACTTCATCAAGACATTCATCTAAGATTTAACCATTGACAACAAAGACATAAACAATAAGCATTTCACATAATACATGATCTACCATGGTTCACCCCCTCTTGGGATACATCCACAAAGATTTGGCTGCTTAGGCTATTTTATTATAGTTCTGCAAATGATGGTGTTGCATGCACTACATTCCTCTCTCAGTTGGATCAAGATATTTTATGAGGTGGACTAGATCACACTAGGCTCCCCATTCTTTGATCTAACCCTCAAGATCTATCCTACTTGCATATCTATAGCTCAACAACTTACAAAATGGTGTTTGATCTTACAATGGTTTCCTTGACTAAATAGGCCAAAACTTAGTAACAACAATAACAATCTAAACTGATTGACCATCGATGAACAACAACCCCCGACCTAGACCTCCTAGGTCTTTATTTATACTAATTCTTAGCTCATCAACTGTTACAATATCTTACAAAAACCCTAACCCCAATGAGGTTAGGTTTTCCTACATGTGCACCTTGCATGCTCTCCTCTCTTGCATGCGGCTTTTCCTAGCACATGTTGCTTTTCCTCCCAGATGTCTTTTTCCTTTACCTTCCAAAAATGGCTTTTCCTCAAAATTTTCTCGAGCCCAATAGGCCCCCAACACTGACATGTGGCTCGTCCTGAGCCACCTAGGCATTATGTGTTCCCTAGACAACCTTTGCTAGGTTGTGGAACTTGTTTGCAAGTTCCCTGCCTTTGGCTTGGACCTATGCATATTTTTCTGTTAGCGCATCTAGTGCTTACGTTGTGACCTCCTCTTGTATCATTATTGCGCACTATGTCTGTGATTGTGCCATGTTCTGGTTTTCCTCCTCCAGCTGCGCAATTATCTACGCTACTTTCTCCTAGAGAGTTTCTATTGTTGCCTGTCTCTCCTATTTTTTCTTTTGCGCCACTTTTAGATCTGCCTGCAGCTTCTTTAAGTCCTTATTACCTTTCAGGCACTCTGTGATGCTCATTATTTTCTACCTGTTCTTGAGCTCTTGCATGGTTGTACTTAGCCTTTCCTCTTCTTGGTCCCATTGTTGGACCTGTTCATCCTCATCAAACGTTGTCTAGAATTGCATCGCTCTATCAAACAGTCCTGATGTTGCGTTGACTTGTTCCTCCATTGATGTTATTTGGAGTGCAACTTCTTGTTTCCTCTTCCCCCTTACCTCTAGAGGAGTTGTATGGGTCAATTTTTCTTTTAATTCCTCAATATGTTTACTATAATGTTCGATGGTTTGGGAAATCAAGTTGAGTTTCTCCTCTGCGCTTGTGTTCTCAGTCTGCGCACTGTTAGAGAGGCGATTGTAGATTGTTGTCACCCCTAGTTCGATTTTTTTTGTGTGCTCCTTTTCCTCCCTAGTTTTGAACTTGACCTATTTGATCACCAGCTCCAAGGATTCTTTTCCATATCTTGTTTCATGCAATTCTATTGCATCTGTCCTTGCGCGTGAGTGTACCTCCTGCTTGACACTGACTTGGAGTCTGTACAATTCCTTGGTAGGTATTCTTGCTAGTACCATATCTACCTTCGCCAAATATTTTAATGGAATATGTGTTGTAGTTTCACCCATTTTCAACATATCAGTTGTCAATCTAAAAGTGGACTCACCTGGGCGATATTCTGAACTATATCCTCCTCGTTCAATGTATTCCTTGTTGTTGTTGCTTTTGCTTCTTCGGGGGAGAATTATGTTCTCTTTTCATGCCTCTGTGATGCCCTGATCTCTTTGAGGACTTTCTTTATTCTTGCTAGGTCATCTTGTAAGTTTCCCCTCTGGTGTTGGGCTTCTTCAAAGTCATTCTTTGTGCGGTCCTGCACCCTTTCTGCCACGTGGTCTGCATCATCCTTGGTGATTGTATATTATGGGAGTTGTTTGTGCACTTTTTCCTTCTTGTGTGAGCCTCCTGTATGTATGATTGGCCTCTTCGAGGGCCTTGTCTCTTGTGGAGTTGATGCTAAGGGAGTTCCTTACGTCTCAGTATCCCCCACTCAGTATCCCCCACTCCTTGTTCTTTTTGTTGTAGGTCAGTGTCCTTTTGTGTTGCTTGTGTAATCTTCTTCGATGCACTCCCCTTCTTCTACTGTGCCGGATTTTGTTTGGGTTTCCCCAACTTCATCGACTACTTGAGCACAGGGGTGTCTACTTTTGTACACTTAGGCACCTCTTGAGTTAGGACTGGAATCCTCTAGCCATTGTGTCAATCCCTCATGGTCATCTCTATATCTTCGTCATTAACGCAATACCTTAGTTGTATCTACTCCTTCTCTGGACCCCTGCGTGCTTGAATCCACATGTTGTGACTCATTTCTTGGGAGCTAGCTATGTTCTTGTACTGTGCAACCATGTCTAGATAAATTCTCCAAGTATTTGCAATACTCTCTTGTATTTCACTGAAGTACCTGGAAAATGTACCTGTGTTGGAACTTCTATGCTTGGGGTTTGAGTTTCTCCCCAACGATGTGTACCATGCTACGTGACAATGACCTATTCGGTCACAGAAGCAAGAGTATGGAAGCTCCTTCCATCCCAACAGTGCAATCAACATGAGTAGCCATGAGTGATGGAACTATGTCTTAAAGTCTTGCACGTCTTTGTAGTCATTGAGAAATAAATTTAACAAATAGGGGGATCAACTGAGAAAAGTGCCATTAGCGCACTGCACTACAGTTGCGACAACCCTGGCAGGGACTTCCTCCTTGTGACATTTCCTGAGCATTTTGCAGGCTAGGATTTTGGTGTCCATCTTTGTTGTTGCCTCGCTGATCCTTTTGATTATGATCCTGCACAAGCCCCTCTCTGTACCATAGGTTTTCTTCATCTCTTCATCCAAGGATCTCTCCTTTGATTTGTCATCGAGGTACTGCATGGGGTTCTCACCCCTTCATGGTAGACCTGTGATGAGTGCTATAAGCTCTACGTCTATTGAGATGGGTTGTTCCAACCATAGGAATCCTCCATGGAGGACCGCCATCAACTACTTGATGTAGTTGTTTACCTCTTTTCCCCTTCCAAAATGGGGAATCTCAAGCAGATTTAGAATCCTTGTGTTGGCTAGGCCGACTGCCCATGGTTTTGGTTGTAATATTGGATCTCCAAAGGGACCTGTCCTTATGCTGTCTAGGTACACCTATTATGTAAAATTGGGAAATTTTCCAGCATCGGCCACATCGTGGTCTGAATATTTCAACTTTTCCATGCATCCCAAGAGTGTTGGTGTGGTTTGCATTCCTTCTGGAATGCATGAAAGTACGATAGTTTCATCAAGACGTCTGCGTGGGGACCGCGCCATGGGCTATTTTCCCTTTCCTCTTGGCTCCTGGATTGAGGTCCCCACCTCCATCTGTCTCCTTTCTGCATCAGATTCTTCCTGACCGTTTATGTCTTCCACCAGACCCTCTTATTGTTGCACAGACCCTGTTATGGGTGGTTTGGATGTTGCATCCTTTGTGCGCATGGTAGCTTCACCATTTGTTTGTTGGGATCCCTTAGTCATCGCATTTTTATGCAGGTTTCCTATGTCATCTGCAATGTGACCTCGCACACTGTTGTGTAGGTCAACTTCCATGGTCGATGCCATTGGATATTGTATCTCTTCCACCACTGGTGTAGAGTTTATTGGTTCCGTGTGTGGTGAAGGATTCGTGTCCACGTCGACGAATTCCCCGGTCTGTATGGTTTCATGTTCAACTTCTGCTGTGTCATGTGGTGCTATAATGTTGCTTCTGGTTTTCCTCCCTACTTGGCTCAGTGCACCCATATTTGGTGGTGCCATCGTGGGTATTGGTTATTTTTTTCCAAATAAGTTCCAACTGGTTCGCCCTGTAGCCTTCGTTAAGTCACTTCCACTCCACGTGCTCTATCTCTCTATAATTTCATGATTTTACAATGAGTCTTATGTTACCCGCATTGCCCCTTTATATAGGAAATGTCATGAAGCTTCTCAGAGAATCTTCTCTGGCTGTGATTAATGTAATGGCACTTTATGAGTACATTTCATTGAATTTCATAATTGTCTCTAGTTGGTGCCTTTTTATCGTAACCGTCATTTTTCATATTTCCTCTTTTTCGAACCATTGGTCCCTTTTCCAATGCACTGAGCTTTTCGAGTACGAGGTGTATTTTTGTTGTAACCTTTCATTAGTGCGCAATGTGTCACATGTATGTTGTGCGCGGAGAATTTTCCTTTCATAGAGTGGAGTTCACTTTCTACTACATGTTGTCTTTTCTAGTATTTTTGTATTTTCTATCTTTCCATTTTTTATTTATTTTTCCTTCTTTTTCTCATTTTTGTTTCTTTTTCCCATTTTATCTAACTTAACATCTACTATAGTACACTATGTACATGATTTCTTACTACGTTGTAAGTTTTAATTTCTAGGAGGTCGATTGTCCCTATATAGTTTTAGTCGACTTCCATTGATCATTCCTGTCAGTTATGTGCCTCCCAAATCTTTCAACTGTAAAGATCCCCCATTTGTGACAGTCTTCACTTTATACGGCCCCAGCCAATGCATTCTGAATTTCCCTGGATGCTAAAGAAATTTACTGTCATAAAGAAATACTAAATCTCCCTCCTTGAAATTCTTCCTCTTGATATGTTTGTCATGCCAAGCTATATTTCTTGCTTTTTGTACTTCTTGGTGAAATCCTTCCAGGATCATGTCCCCTTCAATTTCCATGAGTTGAGTTATCCTTTATTTTACTGCACCTCATTTTGTCATGTTGGTAATTATTGATGCAACGTGCAAGCTAGGTACTAGAAATTCTAATGGCACCATTGCTTCTTGTCCATACACCAACCTGAATGGTGTATGTCCTGTCAACTTTTTGCATGTAGTCTTATATGCCCATAGTACTGGTGGTATCTTCAAATCCGAATCATCCTTGTTGACATTGCAAATATTAGTTAAGGCATTCTCTAGGATCTTATTGAAGGCTTCCACTGTTCCATTTTCCTGAGGATGGTATGGTGTACTCTTCTGATGGTAGAATTCAAATTCCTCAGTCGTAGCCCTGATAGTAATGTTGATAAAGTGAGTTCCTTGGTCACTCATCCAAATCCTTGGACAGCCAAATCTAGTGATCACTTGCTCAAACAAGAAGTGTGTTGTTGTCTTCGCGCTGCAATATTTGATTGGTGTTTCTTCTACCCATATTGTTAAGTATTATGTCACAATAATGATATATATTTCTCCTGACCTCTTTGTTGGTGGGTTAATTGGTCCCACAAAGTTTATTGCCCATTTTTCAAATACCTACAACATTACTTGTGGTGTTAGGGGCATCTCATCCCTTTGACTAGGTTTACCAACCCTCTGACAGACATCACATCTCTAGAAATAGTCCTTAGCATCTCTATGAATTGTTGGCCACCGTAGGTCTGCGCGTAATACCTTCTGTGCGGTAGCTTTTCATGCATAGTTTCCTCCCATTATTCTCTCATGAGCTTCTGGCAAAATTATGGGCCTTTCATGTTCTAAGATGCACCTTCTCAATATGTTGTCTTCTCCCATCTTATATAAGTGTAATGCACTCAAATGATAGTCTGCATCTCTGACAACCATATTTTTCTTCTACGCAGTGTTAAACTCTTGTGGCGCAATGCCTGTACTTAGGTATTCAATAATGTTAGAAAAATATTCGTCAACGACTTGGACTGAAAATAGTTGTGCATCAGGGAAGTTGTCTTCCAAGTTGGTAGGTTCTTCTCCATTAATTACCCTTGATAGATGATCTGGTCCTGCATTCATCTTCCCTAGTTTGACTATTACTTCAAAATAAAACTCCTGAAATAATAGTAGCCATCTACATATCCTCCCCCCCAACACTGGCTTGTTGACTAGGTATTTGAGGGTTGAATGATCTGTGAACATCTTAAAGTGTTTTCCCAGTAAATAATGTTTGAACTTCTTAAGTGCATAGACCATAGATAGGCCTTCTCTTTTTGTAGTATTGTAGTTCTGCTCTAATTCTAATAGTTTTTTGCTCGCAAATGCTATAGGATGATCCAACTCTCCTGCTCCTGGCTGCCAGAATTTCTCCAAGTGCTATAGCTTATGCATCTACATGCACATGGAATGTTTTTTCCCAATCTGGGAATACTAGAATAGGTGTTGTTACCATATTTTCCTTTAGGGTGTCCAAACCTTGTTAACAATCCTCATTCCACTGGAATTTAGTATCTTTCTTTAACAATTTATCCATTGGTGCAGTGATTTGCACATACCCTTTTATAAAAAATTTGTAGTAGCTTGTATGTCCCAATGTTGCTCTCAACTGGCATACTGATTTTGGTGGTGGTAAATTAACAATGACTGCAATCTTAGCAGCATCCACCAATAACCCTTGTTTACAGACTATATGTCCCAACAATATTCCAAAAGGTGTCCCAAAAATGCACTTCTTGATATTCAATGATATATGACACTGTCTGCATCTCTCCAACATCATCCTTAATACTTCCACATGATCCTTTAGTAGACTATATATAGTCCAATCATCTAGATATA
The DNA here is from genome assembly GCA_010110895.2 of Picea sitchensis. NCBI lineage: Eukaryota > Viridiplantae > Streptophyta > Pinopsida > Pinales > Pinaceae > Picea > Picea sitchensis. The sequence continues at coordinate 8,576 of SNQJ01S0216280.1, read as the reverse complement.
CTTCTAAAAAATGGTGTATGAACTCCTTAAATACATCTATGACTACCCTTGAGAATATGGTTGGTGCATTCTTCATCCCAAAAGGCATGGCTATGTATTGATAGGATCCCCAGTCTATGGAAAGAGTGGTCTTGTACCAGTCTTTTGGAGCTATCTTGATCTTATGGTAACCTAAGAATCCATCTGTAAATGAGTATGCTTTGTGGCCTCCTACATTTTCTAATACCTCATTTGTGAAAGGGGTAGGGAAAGGGTCATGTAGGAAAGCATCATTCAGTTTCCTCAAGTCTACACAAATCCTTACCCCCCCTTGTTTCTTTTCTTGCACTACCATAGGGCTTATCCATTCAGATTCCTCCATTGGTTCTATGATACCAGCTTCCAACATTCTGTCAATTTTTTCTTTCACTTTCTTCTTATATATTGGGTTTAGTCTATACAGTCTCTATTTGACAGATCTAGCCTCATGTTTGAGAGGGATCTTCATATGTCCTAGCTCTCCTGCTATGCCTTTCATTTATGAAAATGTTGTTGGGAATAGGTCATTGTACTCACGTAGTAACTATGTTATTCAATCCATTGTTTGTTCATCCCAATAATCTCCAATGTTGGACATTTTGGGATTATCAGTTGTCCCAATGTTGACTTTCTTCACCTTGATTGGCAAAAAAAAAAATTATGATTCCATAGATGGACCTTCCACCTCTCTTTCACCTTCAACTTTTGTAATATGAATGTTGTGTGGGTCATCTTCCTCTGGTGCTTCTTCTTCCACATGATAACATGACAGTGCTTCCTTGATTGTCTTTCTGTGTTGTTGTTGACACTCTGTCAGGAGTTCAACGTTTGGTTAATCAATAAAGATCACCCCTTTGATTTGTTTGAGTGTTGAATCAATGTTGGGGTTCTCATGTTCGAATGAGAAAGTGACTATAAATTTTTGATGTAATGTTGTCCATTTTGCAATGCCTCTACACAGTTACTGGTCTACATACCCGTTTTATGGAATTCCTTCTAAGGTATAAAGGAAGTAATGAGGTCATTCCTCTGGTGGTGTCATTATCCATAGTGTTATGCATCTCTTTAAATGTTTCGTTGGTGTCCCCTATCCATCATACCTCTGCATCTTTTGGCTCCCCTGATCTGCACTGTATCTAATGTGCAATAGTCTTTTACATTGGTACCAGTCCTTAATTGTTTATTTATATGCACCCCACCATCTTGCAGGTGTTTCCTTCAGTGCAATGTCCAAGGCTAAGAGCCTTTGATTCTCTAACACTTCATCTTCGTATCTTATTAGGAAATCCTCTAAATCATTTATGTCATGAAAACTGGGAGGTTCTCAAATTTTTATACCCACCCATCTTACTACGCACTCTATTCTTGCGCACCTTCTTGTAGACACTTCATGTAATGTTTGTTGCCAATTATCCAAGACTATATTTGAGTCAGAATCACATGATGTGATGCTCCTCCAGTTGAGTACTCTGTCTGCAGTTGGGTTGACATAATCTTCTTCATGCGTGGTGGTTCTGTATAACTAGTTGATTTCCTCCATATCTAAGCAAGTGGTCTATACAAACCTCTCTCCTTCTGATGGATCTAATGGCACAATGAATTTGTACTCTCCTAATTCAAATGTCATATTCCTTATCTTTAAGTTGATTACCGCCTGGTTATCAAATTCTCAATCTAGTCCAAGCAATGTTGGATAAGGTGTTGTACCATCTATTATCTCTATCACTTTGAATTATGCCTTAGTGTGCACTCCATCCAAATCTATTGTCACACCCTTTAGACTTCTAATTGGTAGAACTTTGTGTTGGTTTGCTAGCTTCAATTATCGGTGAATATCCTAGTGTGAGCTCTCCCATTCATTTCCATGTCTTCTTGGGTAATACATTTACCTCGGAGCCTAAATCCAGTATGATATCCCCCATATTTAAATATCAAATGTTGGCATTCAGTCTAAATTCCCTTCTTGTATGGAGGTGATTGACTTTTTCTATTCTAACTTCCCCTCTACTTTTGTGTTACATTTTTTTAACATATTTTGAAAATTTTTAATAGATGGTGGGTCATTCAATAGCTTAACACATGATTGCATAAACGTCTTTATGGTACTTACTTGCACTATATGTGGTACTTCCCTGGTGTGATCCATTGATAAGGGAATCTCGTACATTGGTATGTTCTGACTATGTTGCACAGTTGATGTAGATGCAACATCTTGGTTGAGGAAATCTTGTCTTGCTCCCTTGAATTTTTTTTTTTCTTTCCATGCATTGAACTGTTTCTGTGGTTCAATATTCTTCATCACCCATTGGCATTGTCTTGGATCCTGTTGTACTACATCAGATCCTGTCTTATCTCCTCCATGCGTAACTATGTTGATATTTCTTCCATAATCCCTCACTTCTGCTGAAATCCACTGAACATTCTGATTGTTCTGATTTCTCTTCTCTTGAATTTTTCCCAATAATTTTGGACAATCCTCTGTATCATGATCTGTCGTGCAACAATACATGCATGTCACAAGTGGAAGTGGGCATTCCCTTGCATAGTGTCCTAGTTGTTGGAAGTTGTGGCACACTACTAGATCTTTTCCTCTTCCAAATCCTCCTCTACCTTGTCCTCCATCTCTGTAGCCAGTTCGATCTCCTTGTGGTGCATTGTACTGAGGCACCTGATTATACTGCATGGGGTTATATTGTGGCTACGCGTTATTATACTGAGGTTTTGCAGTGTTGTATTGTTGGTGTGCATTATTATATGGAGGTGGTACCTGGTTAAAATGGGGTGCAACTTTCCTTGTCATCATTTCTTCCTACACCCTATAGGTGTCTGACGTTCTTTCCCGCATCAAGTCCATTGTCCTACAATATTTGTCATCATGACCCACTGATTTGCAAAAGTTTCAATATGAACTCTTGGGTACTATCTGATACTTTTGCATCATGGGACAATGATATGGGTCATGTCCATGTGTTTTACAGATCTCTTACCATAGTCCTCTTGTTGGCAAAGTGTTTGGTAGCCCTGTTTCTATGTATTGCATGAAAGTTGGGCACTCATTCTTGTGATTTCCTTATGTCTTGCATGTGGTACACCAAACAAATTATCTTTTATTTTTTCTCTTATTCTAGTTTAGTTGGAATGTGAGGTTCTTCAGATCCTCGTTCAGCTCCTCTATTGTTGGATCTATCTTCTGATATTAGTTCTCTTCCAATTGTAGGGATTCCAGTAGAGCCTCTACCTGAGTTTGAAACTTCTGCTCCCTCAGAGGGCATTTCAGATGTGGCAATATTGAGTTCACAAAGAGATTTCTATGTTGCATATCGGTCATGAAACACTTCATCTTGCCTTTAAGATGTTTAAACCTCTTATAGATCTCCCAAACAGACTCACCTGGTTTCTGCCTGATTTCAATCATCTCATTCATGTACTGATCCTCTGAGCTAGGCTTCTGAAATTAATTTATCGATAGCTTATTGACATCTGCAATTGTTCTTGTTGTTCCTGGTGGATTGTTTACAACTAAGCTCATGTACCAATCTAGTGCACAGTCTCTTAGCGTGATATCTAATTGCGCAAGTTTTGTATCCTCATCTATGATCTGCTTTTCTTCCCAAATATTCTCACAGATAAATAAGTGCTTTTCAATATCCTTTGATGCTTCTCCCTTGAATTTGGGTAACCTAATGGTGGGATCATGTCCTGCCATTTTGAATGGTAATGAACTACGACCTCTATACGGTGTAGATACTTGACTACTACTTCTTGAAATGGCTCCTTCAATTGCGACTCCTTTATTGGGTGCACTTCATGTTGTCTTTCTTCCACTAAAATTCAGTTGTTTAAATGGTGGTGTTATTTCTAGTGTATTGGTCACACATGGTTTTATGGGTTCCACACTGACACTGACATGGATAAGATTTATGCCTTCTATTCCTTCCCTTGGGCCTCTTGTCTTTCTTTCATATGTTGCACGCAGGATTTCCTCAATCTGCTCCACATCCCGTAGATCCTCTACCTCTTCTTCATCACTTGTCAATCCCTCTATATCCGCTATGGCTCTCTTGTTATTGTTCATCTTATATTGGTAGGGTACTCCACTGCACATTTTTCTAGTTGTTGCCATGATCTGATTGATCTATTATTCCTCCATATTGATTGGGTCCAAGGCCTCCTCCTTCTTTCCCTTATCCATCTTTTCTTCCATTTCTCCAGTTCTTGTCAATGCTTCCCCCCTTCCCCCATGCACATAGGGAAGTTTAGTTTTTTTCTTCCATAGTCACCATGCCCCTATTGTACAGTAAGATCTTGATGGAAGTATACATCGATCGGATATACCTACCTCTGGGTCCTGTTGAGGAAAAGATATGAATTATCTTACTCAAGCATTTTCGAATCTCGCCTGGCTAAGACAAGATAATCGGGAATATCACCCTATGTTTTATAGCCTCAAAAATATTTTCCCAATCCACAAGCATTGATTACAAGTGTTTAGGCTGATTTTTTTATGAAAAGAATGTTGCAAAATAACATAAAATTTATATAATTTTATGAAAATATACAGATTACAGAAAATAAATATGGAGATCAAAATAAAAGGTAACCAAGTCACATATAGACACAAATGAGATAGAATAACAATCTACTTTATTTCATTCCAAGAAATCAAAAGTATCTTTCTCTTTACAAAAATCCCTGTGAGGGCATGGACCAAAGTCTAACTTAGAAATCCCCGATGAAAACCATACAAAAGGACTCTGACAAGAAGTAAAAACTGAAATTTATAATTTGGATCAACTTGCCACAGACTACTACCAATTTGACTCTTTGAAACAAGCATCTGAATGATATGATTCAAATTTGAACCTTGTTGTCTACAATAGGAACCTTAGTATTTCTTTCTCCTTCTATTCTCCCCTTCTTCTTCCTTCTCATTTGCATTTTATGCATTCCAAATAAGTTGAAGTAGTTCAACTACTTTCTTTAGTTAAGTTAATTAAACTTAACTAGTTTTAGTTTAGGGGAAGTAATAATAATAATAATAGTTAAGGGTATTTATTTAATAATAACTAAGTAGGTGGGACCCCTTGTGAATCCTTTATTTTATTCTTTACAAAAATAAACACAATTAGATAATCATTTAAACACATACCGCCTTGTAGCTCCCATAAAAATTTCCAAAATTTGAATATTAAATATCATAAATAATTCAAATCATATCCAAAACATGTAAATAACCACATTATCCCAAAAAAAATATCTTGTTGTCCAAAGTTTTATGTGGACCATTGTCTTCAACAACATGCAATCTTTCTTCTATCATTGTTGTCCCCTTTGGACTTCCCAAAAGTAGCCTTTGGTTGATTTGAACCTTGAGGCTTAATCTCACTAATAACATGGGAACAATCGTCCTTCAGATGCATATAGGAGGACATTGATTTTGATGAGTCATTTGAAGGAGATGAAGGGGAGGCAATAGCTTTACCTTTGTCTTGCACATGGGGGACATCAGTCTTAAGCCTTTTGCTAGCATGAGAGGACTGAACAGGTGAATGCACAAGGGAAATTTGAACATTAGGATTTACAAGTGGAGGAGGTGGAAATGACAAGTTGGGCCAGCCATGATGGTGAGAGACTATCGGATTGACAATATCCTACCATCCATCATTTTCAGGAACCTCTGGTTGCATGGATACATGAGGAGGCACAAGAATACTAGGGATATTTTGAGGCTGGAAGGTAGGTCTCTCTGGTCGGGGTTGAACTATCCCTTGCCCAATCCAACTGAAGAACCCAACTTGAAACAGTTGGTTCAACTCTTGGGGGTCAACATTAAAATGAATTGAGAATCTAGGCCTTCTAGGCCCTCTGTTCCAGTTACCTCTTCCTTTGTTGTTTCTGCCATGACTACCTCCGCTGAAGAAACTCATCTTGTATGCAACAATTCATTAGTAATTATCCCTTAACAAACCATACATGACATTATGTTTGTATGAAACAAAGTTTGGCTTAGAAATTGACATAAGACTCATGCAAATCAATCCATAATAAATTATTTAATAATTTCCAAGTGAGAAGGGGGTGGAATAGGGTTCATGGGACTTTTGGAGGGATTGTAATGAGAAAAAAAGTGGTAGTATGAGAGGGAATAAAAACACGAGTACTACTCAACAATTCATTAAATAACTAATTGTTCAATCAATACCAAAAATATCAGTTGCCACCTATTTCTATGTCATATATTTTTCCACTTCCATACATAGTTTTTTATTTATTTTATAGAACAAGGCATGTAAAAAATGAAATTGGGATCATGAGGGGGGTATAATGACCAAAAAAATGATAGTATGAGAGGGAATAATATGGATATTGTTCATAAAAAATAAATCAAATCAAACAACAACCATAACTCTGTTCAGACCCCACAATCCAGTAAGCATCCGCTTTAAAAACCAAAACCATTCAATTGTCCCTTATTTACAGACAGAATGCTTGTTGGCTTCAAATAAAAGACAATTCATATGCCCAAAATACTTCAATTATATTAGCCTTCACATCTATACAATATCTATGCAACATCATAAAAACATCATTTCCAATTCCATAATTATAACCCTTCAAGCCACATTCTTTCACATTCCAATACTAACCCTTTTCCTTTTAAAACAAAACAAAATATGCACAGTGATTCCAGCCATCCACATCCCATATTTATTTCTTAAAATCAAATAAGAATATGCCCAGTAGTAACCTCCAACTGTTCCAACACTGATTGACACAATCCACTGTCATTAAAACTCATAATCAGGCCCGGATTTAATCACACACAGGTGTTCATCAATATAATCAACCCAAGTCTTGATTCAAAAATAGCATTTAATCAATAACATGCAACTTTGAGCCTAAGATTCTTGAAAATTTAACACGTACATACTTCCTTTGGAAGAAATTCCCAACAAAAGACAGAACCAAATAGTGCCTGAGGAGAAACAGAGTCGAGTCGTGCCCGAGGAGAAACAAAACCAAGTCCCACGGGCGTATCTTTTAATCTTGACAGGATTGAAACGAGACCAAGATTGTGTTAGGTTTTAACACAACAAAGGAAGTAAGAACAAATATATTGACCACATGAGATAGTTCTTGAGACACAGACAATTCGTTCCCTTTAAAAAAATTATTTCAGAGAGGTAACAAGAGGTGGCTCAATCAAGGAAGAGTCTTTGAAAACACAGATCACTCATGGCTTTTCCTTTTAAAAACGTTATCACAGAGAAGTAACAACAGATAATCAAGGAATAATCTTTGAAGAAACAGAGAGCACGTGCCCTTTCCAAATTCACCACAGACACATAACCTTTCAAAATCTTGACTCTGAGGGTTACCAAAGCATAACAGTCATCTGCTCCAATGGAGATGAGAGGAAGAAAATGCTTAAAATACTGTGAAGATAATACCTGAACACAACCCATGACCAACCAAACATAATGAACTTCCATTTAAAATTATGGGTGATGCTCAAGACTCGACTATGCAATGATTTCCAACCACAATCATAGTGAAGGCAATGCCATGACAAAATATAGCTCGAGGTTCGGTCAAAATAAAGCAACACTTAAACTCTTAATCGTTGCATTGAAACTCAGAGGAATGAAACATAACAACAACTGAGACGAAAAGGAGTGACGACACTTAATACCGAGACTGGTTGTAAAACCCACGCACCAAAACTTAGAGCTTGCTATACCATAATTATAATTTTCCACAGAGAACCAAATAAAAACCCCAAGCTGACCGAACATGTTTTAACCAATAAACCAAACCAATGCACATGCTACACACAGCAATAAAATCCATTCCTTTTCTTTAAAATGCTAACAGTCCATAGTATTCACAGAAGAAACCATAAGCACAACATTGATACACAGTCGAAGAACTTAAGGAAAACATAGACCTCATGCAATTCTGAACCAAAAATTGATTCATAACACAGAGGAACCATCATGGATGGAAAATAAAGGAACCATACCTAGAAAATCTTGCTTGAGGGAGAGAGTTGGACTGTGTTTTTCTTTCACAACCAAAAATCATGAAGCATCCACAACCACCAGAGAAAAAAACCAAATGCAAGTATGGCTAGGGTGATGGGCTCAAGGGTTGTTTGAGTAACATGTAGTAAATGCATGTCGCTTCCTTCCCCAACCTCATTCAATTCAACGTACAAGACATCTAATCCATGATACCATCAACCATTAATTCAAAAACATATCCATTGCTATATCCATTGCATAGTGCGCCACCCTAAGTCATGTAAAAACTTTTAACAATAACCATATTCTATAACATTACTATATATGCCTCACACATAATCCTTTAATCAAAGTGCATAAGTCTAGCAGCAAGGTCTATCACCCTTCATTTGTGTCAATCACATATAACCTTAAGGCTTGTCCATAGTTTTTTTTTATTTTTGTTTTAAGCTCCCATATCATCCTTTTGCATGAAATCATATATAAAATAATCAACAATGTTTAATGCATAAACATAACACTTGTAGAAAATAA
>SNQJ01S0216279.1:0-15494 GCA_010110895.2 Picea sitchensis | reverse complement strand
TCCCATGATCTCTGCTTCGTCCTGTGCTCCTCCTTCGACAGGCTATTGAAGTCCCAAAATAGGTCAACTTGACCAAGAAACTCCCAAAACTTGGTCAAGGGCCAACATCGACTGTCAAGTTTTCTTTTTCTTTCTCACTTTTGTTGTTTTGTATTTCTATGGAATCTTTGATTTCTCGAATCGTATCTTGTAGGTCGACTTATACTGGAACAAAAAAAATGCTTTTTACAAAATTTTATCTTTCAATTAAATCCAACTATAAGTGTCACCTTTGGCCTCTTTGATTTTATTTGACTTGTGTGGAAAATAATCCAGTATGGTTGGAAATATGTGCAACCAAACTCTCTTATATTGGTATCTACTCTACCTCTACTCCTTGCATTACTAGATACGTGCTTCTAGGTCAAACCTTGATTTGAACTTTATTATGTTGGTTGCAGATGTGAACTTATTCCCCCAAAATATTTTGACAAAGTAGGTTTTGTCCATGGTCCATGTCTATAGTTGGGCCATATGTGTGTCCCACCAATGCATATTTTTCCCCATGAATGACTATACCATGATTTACAGTCGAACCTATTCTCTAAACACCTTTGATACTTTATCTACATCAAATGAAAGTGACCCTCATTCTTTCAATCTTAAAGGAGGGAATGTAATCAGTTAGAATATGTGGGTATCAATCTTTAATATTTTTCTGACTCTTTTCTCATATACAATGGGTATTTCCTTTATTGAGAAGCAAGATTGGAATATTTCCTTCGGTATGGCTTCAATTGTCCAACATTCCCTTGATTTTGATTCATAATTTTCCATTTTTTCATTCATATAGTTTTGTGTCATAATGTGTCCCACATATAGGGGTGAACCATGGAATAATTCATCTCTGATATTGGGTCCAACATTGTCTTTGTCCTCTTGAGTTATTTGGAGTTTTCTGACATCACTCTCTTCATCCTAGGGCTTTGACCAAGGTTTTCCTTCTCTGGGATCCAAGGGTATGATTATCCTCCTACCATTCCATTTTGAATTGATTCTATATTTTTCTAAGGACATTGTCACCTTCATCCTTCAACCCCATGGTTGATCAACCAACACTGAGTAGGCTAGAATACCTTCGCCTAAATTAATTATTTTGAATTCAACCATAGTTGATATCCCCATGATGATAATTTTTTCACCTTTTAGTAACCTAATTGGTTCAATGAACCTTTGTTCTACCAATTTTAACAATTGTTTTTACTTGACCAAGTCATTTTTCCCATTCTGATCCAAGTTTCTTTCAAGAGGATGTTTACCTAGGATCCAAAGTCGACTATGACCTATGGAACCATAAAAACCTTGACTTCCAGGTTGACTTGTGGATCATATTTGTCATGGGGTATTTTGTATTGAGTTATATGGATCAATTTTTTGCATGTTTTCCATCCTTTATTACATTCCTTGAGGGTATTTAATAGCTCCAATAATCTACAAACCAACTCTTCTTATTTTAAGAAGTTAAGGAATTCATTAAGAATTGCATCTTCCCTTATTGGTGTTTTCTATGTTAGTGTTCTTGTTGATATTCTTCCTCTATTATATCATCAAATAAATCAACAACTTCTTCCATGATTTTGTTTTCATTCTAGGGTTTTGGATACAATTTATCTTTTCTTACAGGTTTGAGATGAGGTATTTTATGCAATGTTGTATTCCCTTCTTTCTTTGCTCCTAATACGGTAATTACGTTTAATTTTTTTACAATTCAACACCTCATGTTTTGGGACACTCTATAGGAGGTTGAAATTTCTCCTATTCATTATCTCTTCAGGCATGATGGGTTATTCCTCCAAAGAGTGATCTCCTACTCCACATTTGGTACAAAATTTGAGGTCAGTACTATCTTTTAATGGACAATATGGGCTTAAGTGATCTTTCTTGTAGCATACAAAGAAATATTTATTTGTAAATCCTCCTCGACCACATCCACTATGATTTTCATATCGACCACGATAACCCCCTTGATATCCAACTCAACTTTGATACCCTTCATTGCCTCCTCCTGGCTAGATTTGGTTTTGATGTGTCTCCTATGTATGATGTATTATTTGATAGTTTTCTTTATTTTGACTATTATTTTGGCATTCCATTGTATCGTGAGTAGGTTCTTCACATATGGCACACCATTTAGGTTTGGTATTTTTAAAATTATGCAATAAATATTTCGTAGTATGGTTTGTTATGATTTGAAAAATTTCATAGTAATAGTCAACTTTGATTAGTCTAACATATGGGTCTCTGTCATTTACTTCTCGATGTTTACAATAATCCTTGTTATGCCCTTCATTCATACAAAAGGTGCACCATAGTTTACTTCTTCTTAGCGCAATATCTCTCAATGACTTTTGCATCATTTCAATTTTTTATTTCACTTTTTTATCTAATGATGGTGTAGTTCAATTGTCATCAAATTCAGTCTGCTAGGATTTTCTTAGGGCATCTTCATAGGATTTTATCTCATGCATCCTTAATGGTTCCCTAATTCTGTGGACTATCCCTGAAAAACACATTGAAAACGTAGTTCTTTGTTGAAATCTTATGGGATATGTCTAAGGAGATCCCCAAATATGTTATCATATTCCCATACCTTTCCTAGAATTTATTTATTTTCTTTAATATTTTAGGCTACCAAATGTTTACTATCTTGTTTTTTGTAAAATGATAGGAAAATCCTCTATATCTCAGCCTTTATTTTATTTATTATCTATAAATTTATTGAATTAGGTTATGGCTCTTTTCCTTAGTGCTCCTTTGAATTGTGCCATTTGTTTTGTTTCATCCCTTGCATCCATGCATCCTAGAATTTCTTGCAAATAAACCAGTGCCTTCTTTGGTATTAATCTCCTTCATATAGAGGGAGGTTATTTTGTGCCATATTGGTAGGTGTCAATGGTTTTGGTGGTAGAGGTGGTGGTGTGGGTGGTTTCGAGTTTTCAAATTCTCAAAAAAAATAAAATTCTTAGTACTACTATCTACTTCGACGGGTGTCTCTTGACTACCAATTTCTTGTTCGATTTCTTCCATTTGACAAGATTGATATTTATATTCTACTAAATTAGTCCTTCTTGGTCATGTCTCTTCCTCACAACCTTCACTTGGGAACATTTTTTCTTATTTATTAATTAATTTTAGTAGGGGGGAATTCCTATGAGATCCTCAATTCAAATAAACAAGTCATTATCGTCTTCTTTGGATACAACATTTATCTAGTTTCCTTCTTTGTGTATAATTTGGATCTAGATTCTATTGGTCACTTTTCCTTCTTCATATAGTAGACTAGATATTGAATACAAAATAGGTTCAACATGCAAGCGATGTGACAGACTTTTCAATTGCTTTCTAATTAATTAGCAAGCAACCGAAGAGTGGTACATTTAATTATCAATATGAGGTTGTATCTTACTTATGAACTATCGTGCACCATATATGCAAGAGTAGTGATATTTTTTCTAGAGGGTTGTACTACTTTTAATGTCACAAGTCAAGGGTTCAAGATACTTAATTAAGTCACCAAAATAGTCCATTTCCTAAGTAGATATCACTCTTGTGTGAAAAATAAGTTGCACTTGTGGAATTGCAATCACAGTTGCGGAAATTGAAATCACACTTGCAAGAATTGAAATCACACTTGAAGAAATTGAAATCACACTTGTGGAAATTGAAATCTATGATATGATTTACTGGTGACTTGCTCAAGTATAATGAATATCATGTTTGTTTGTAACAATTACGTGTCACACATTCACTGATAATCCAATACGAACTAATGAAGACTAAAGTTGTGATCAATTAAAAGAAATAAACTAAAGTGCAACTGCAAGTGGAGTTGCAACATGAAAGAAATCGCAGTCACGCGAGTTGCAACAATGAAAGTACTAACACAACTAAAACTACAACGATGCAAATCGTGGTGACTAGAATAGTATTAGTGTCTGCGATTATGAACTCATAGAATTGGAATTAACGTTGAATTGTGCTTTAGAATCACAGAACTCTAATCATGAATTTAAACATTAGTCAAACACAAATTGCAATTGTTGTTCTATAAAATCCAAAATTGCATCAAATTGAGGAATGAAATAACAATTGAAGAAATAAAAAGAACTGAAATAATTAAATCCTATGTTATTATACAAGAAGTACTTGACTAAGGAGGGGGCCCTACCCTCTTAGGCAAGGTATTGGTCCATGAAATCAAAATAGCACGATCGTTAAACACACTATTTGTAATGACACAAATTTTCAACCAAATTTATAAAAAAAAAAAAACCTTGATAAACATGATCCCATGATGTTGTCATTTGATGTCTATCTTACTTATAGGTGACTAAAGTGTATAGTTACACATATTTTATTTAAAAATATTGTCTAATAGTCATGGTGGTACCATGACAGGATAAGTATCCTTGATATTCAAAATCACTTAATGATTCTAATCTCATTTTGAACACTATCCTTGATGAGATAACCTCTTATTAGCAGGTATTACACTTCTTCTCATCAATATTTCTCGGTTATGATTTTACTCTTTGATGTTTCCAAAAACTAACACACACACACATTTGTTGCATTTAGAAACTACCCTCATATATAAGAGTTTGGAATAGCTCTTCTTTACACAAAGGTAATCTTTTCACTTTCATCAAGTTATATACATACAATGCAATTTGGTTTCACCTCCTCTATTATATTAACATAGTCTTACCATGCTTTAAGAATTCAATTCATAATTGATATATCATTTTCCCAATAGGTTTTAACCTATACTTAAAGGGAATCAATCACACACATACTATACCAAAGTGATTTCTATCGCAAATGCTTTCACAAGCACCTTTGATTAACGAGCTTGTGCTTTTTTGACTATCGGAATTAGTGTTAAAATGGGCGCGGAACTCATACAAATGTTTCAATACTCTTATCTTGTCATTAATAAAGAGACTTGACTTAAACATGTAATTGATATGCATCTAATTGTGTGTGAACTCGAGTTATACTATAACCAGTGGTCTTGGTTATCCACGTTGGCAGTCTTGGAAAAGGCCACGACTTGGTGCTAGTTAATAGATCTGACAGTCCTGCTCACTTAATACTCCCATCACTTGATGAAGGAGGGTTACCCAAGTCTTGTTATGGTTCATTTCTTTCCAAAAAGTTGATGGTGAAGTCACATATCCTTTACGCTCTGGTCTTCTCGTTCAAGGGTTCCCTTGTTTTCTATACTCATTTGTAGATAATGTTACCATCACTAGCTCCAAGTAATGACTCCCCTCTGTAACAAGGTTTTAATATGTAAAATTATCTTCTAGTTTTATATATGTTCTTTTTATTATTTTGAAAACGGTGAAATACCTTTCATACAAACTCCTTGTATCTGTTATGATAATATATTAAAATATTATTTTTAATTGGATTTCTTTGTTTGCGGTTACAGATTGTTATATGAGATACCCATATCACATTTATTCTTATGGGTTATTGTTATTTTATTACCAAAGTCGAGTTTTATGCACCTCGAACCTAGTGATAGGGTGAGGGTTTTATTTTGATGAATGAAATTCCCATTATATTTTATCACTGTTAACTATTTCCAAACGACCTTGTCATTGGCTCAAGGTTTCAAAATGAAAACCCTATAAACCTTCTAAGTTAAAACTCTGATAATATTTTTATATATTCATAACCTTTTGGTTTCCTTGGCATCTATTTGCATTGTATAATACTTGTTTGTATAGTCTTCATAATATTTATTCTAATAATTTTGATACAATCTACTTGTTTAACACCATGCTTTGGTTATCACTGTACATTTTCAGTATAGTTTGTATGCCCCATTTACTCATTGTAAATACATAGATATATTTATATTTAATATATATTATTTTTGTTTTTTATACAAATTGGATTTTATGAGAGATAACCATTATGTATAGAAAAACATATAATGTATGAATGTAAAATATATTATAACTTTGTTGTACATCACAATAGACTTTTTGATACAGACCCCCTACTCCCCCGTAGGGCTACACGACCTCTCGGTCAAGGATATTTGATGCCTAAGTCAAATGAACCTCTGAAACCTTAATGGTCTCCTTTTGTATCTAAACACAGGCCCTTTCAGCTTCTTGGTGTAGGTCTAATAACATCCACAACCTTCCCTCTCGCTCTCCTGTGAAATCTCAGAGTACTGGGTTTTAACTCATTTTTCTGATAAGCCCCCTCTTGATGTGACCTTAGGCGATGGCCTCTCGTGACCACACGATTGTGGGTGTGACCAAAGCAGTTTGGGATCAAAATAATTTTTAGCCCGCAATTCTCCTTGAGCCTCCATGTGTCCTCTTGCCAAAACCACGGTCTGGATTTCAGCCCTCCCTCAACGTTTTAAAGTTCACGCAACTCCTGTCCCCAAAATACTACTGGACTGTCGATCTCCTGATCTTGATGGTACTGTCTGAACTAATGGTTCAGATATGACCTTTTCAAATCCACAGACCATATATGCCCTTCCTAAACCAATGGATGTGATCTCCTTTGTGATTCCGGACTTAGGACTTTTCAAGTCTCAAGCCCTTCTTTCCTCCATACGTCAATCTTCTGAAGTTGACGATCTGTAGAAACCTGTCCTCCTAAATCAACGACCCTGCTTCTACTTCAGGTGCTTGACCTTTCAAACATATCAACGGTCCTACGGCCCTCTTCTCGATCAACGGTCGAGATCTCCTTTAGGTCTTCAGACTTCTGAGATTCTCAAATCTCAAACTTCACCATTTTTCCCAATGGGTTTTATCCGAAGGATATAATCCACTAACGCGTGTCCACTTGATCTAACGATCGAGGATTTCTTCAGGTCTTTACCCGGAGTGCATGGATATATGCCACGTCTCTTTTGATCTAGCGGTTATGAATTACTTTGGGACTTTACCCGGAGTCCACAGATTCACTCCATGTCTCCTCTTGATCAGACGGTCCAGATTCACTTCGGACAATCTGACGCTTGAGATTTTCTTCAACTGATCTGATGGATCAGATCTACTTTGGATGATCGAACGAATGAGATTTTTCTTCGGCTCTCCGGACTTCAAAAATCTCAATTCTCAAACCTTGGTAAGTTCTCTCTCCTACATGTGTGAAGCGCTAAGGCTCGTGCACCTTTCTCTGATCAGACAAATGTTGATCCTTTGCACTATGATCCAACAATGATTGTCGCTCCTCCTCTTGAGATTTTGATTTCTTCCAACTCGGAAGATTTATCAGTATTCAAAGGTTTCGACCTTTGCTCCTCCTACGAGTTCGACTCTTGGATCTCGTCAACACTTATTAAAGTGATATCCCTTCTGATCTTGATCCTTAAAGGATTTCGACTTCCCATGCGCTCCTTGTGTTCGGGGATTTCGATAACTTAGTTCAAAGGATTTCTTGAAAAGAAATTCTTCTCGCCCTCCTAACGTTCCTCTATTCTGGTTCTTCGACGCTTGGTCACTCCTTGACGTTGTGCACTCCTTGCACCTGGTCTAATTTTCCTCTGCTCTCTCTCTGAACTCTTTCTAAGTCAATTTGAGACTCAGTCGACACACTCCTTGCGTTCGAGATGCACACCTTGCATATGAGTTTCAAAAGAGAAGCAAGTGAAACTTATCCAGTTTCATCACAAACTCATATGATCAACTTCTCAAATAATCATGCATGAACGAAAATGAACTAAACGACATACACAGAATGCAACATTCATTCAATCACACATTAAAATGAACACAGTCCAAGATTTGGGACAATTATGTTTGTTCTATTCATTCATGAAACAAATTACATGACATTGCAGTTCTCCATTGCATCTTTCTTCTACTCTATTATGCTTTATTGATCCTTATCTCATAATACGTTTACAATGCAACAAAAACTATCCAAGGACTGGCTCCACGAGCTCTCGCGTCCTTTCTACAACCTATCCTATCAAGTCATAGCGGTTACCTACTTTGTCCTATTACAATAACTAATAGTTATTACTAGATAAGAGTCGACACTCTATATATGCAACCCCTTACAGTCCTATATGACTTTACAAACACGACATATTTAAAAATGTTGTTTCCAAAATATTTCAACAACTCGATTTACTCCTGAGTTAATTGTTGATTTGAACTCTGTGATGTTGAGATGTCGTTTATTTGCCTCCACGCTTGGGTCTTTGACTTTGAAGGCGATGCTCCTGCATCATACTCCTTTGGTTAAACTTTTCATGGACTCATGTCCATGAGATCCTGCACTATTTTTTCATGCTTCAAAATATCAGGTTTTGTGACCCAACTTGAATCTTCCATTGGATGGTCTTTCCACTTCATTAAGTATTCAGGATGTGTCTTCCTCCTGGTCTTCTTTCCATCTCTTTGTTTAATGATTTTCTCCATATGAGGTTTTTCTGCTGTGGGAAATTATTCTTCCCACTGAGCTTCCTTTTGATCATCTGATTCTCCTGCCTCATCTCTCCTATAAGGATATAGGTCTGCAACATTGAATATCGGTGATATCCCAACATTGTCCGGCAACTCAATTTCATAAGCATTGGCTGCGAATTTTCTGAGAATCCTACACGGTCCTATATTCTTCATATTCAACTTTATATATGTTCCCCTTGGAAACCTTTCTTTTCTCAAATGAGCTAAGACTTCATCTCCTACCTCGAATTGAACTTCTCTCCTCTTTTGATCAACTCTGTTCTTATATTTTAGGTTGTTGTCCTGTAGCTTCTCTTTGACTCTATCATGGAGTTTCTGCATTTCTATTGAAAACTCCTCTGCTCTAGCACTTCTGAACTCTTCTTGATTTAGATCTCTCAACTCTGTAATCCCTCTTGGTTGTATACCATACACAATTTCAAATGGAATTCTCCCTGGGCTTCTGTTCATTGAATTGTTAAATGCAAATTTTGCTTATGCCAAAATCTAATCCCATTGATGATCCTGATCAATGACTAAACTTCTTAACAAGTTTCCCAGACTCCTATTTACTACTTCAGTCTGTCCATCCATCTGAGGGTGATATGCTGAACTAAAGGACAAGTTTTTCCCCATCCTCTTCCAAAGAGTCCTCCAAAAGTGTACTACAAATTTGGTGTCCCTGTCTGAGACTATACTCCTAGGCAATCCATGTAGTCTCACCACTTATTTGAAAAACAAATTGGCTATGTCTGTATCATTGTTTGTTTTTTGGCATGGTATGAAATGTGCCATTTTTTAAAATCTATCCACCACAACAAATATGGAAACGCTTCCTTTTTGAGTTCTAGGCAATCCCAAAACAAAATCCATACTGATTGTATCCCACGGCCTTTCTGGAATTGGTAATGGCTGATACAAACCAGTGTTATGTTGTCTTCCTTTTGCATACTAACAAATTCTACATTTGTTCACAAATTTTTTCACCTCTACCCTCATGCTTGACCAATAATATGAATTAATCAGCTGCGGAAATGTCTTGTCATGACCAAAATGTCTAGCTAAACCTCCACTGTGTTTCTCTTTCAGCAGGTTATCTCTCATTGAGAATTTCGATATGCATAGTTGGTTTCCCTTGAAAAATAATCTATCCTGGATCAAATATTCAGTCCATGGGCTTTTGTCTCCCAACAAAGGATTCTTGCATGCCTCATAAGCTTCCTTGAAATCTGCATCTTCTCTATACATCTCCTTGAGGTGTTCAAACCCTAAGGTCTCCACTTGGAATTCATGTACAATTAAACTCCTCCTGCTCAAAGCATCTGCAACTTTGTTAGCAGATCCAACAATATGTTTAATAACAAAAGTAAAATTTTGCATAAATTCTACCCATTTAGCATGTCTCTGATTCAACTTTTCTTGCCTAGTAATAAACTACAAATCTTGGTTATCACTGTACAAGCCAAATTCTTTAGTAATTAGATAGTGCCTCCACTTCTTCAAAGCTTGAATCACTGCATAAAATTCTTTGTCATATGTGGAATACTTCTTCTTGGTGTCATTCAACTTCTCACTGAAATAAGCAACTGGCCTATTATCCTAACTCAAGACTACTCCAACAACTAATCCACTTGCATCACATTTTACTTGAAATGTTTTTCCAAAATCTGGTAAGAACGGAATTGGTTGTTCTGTAATCTTCTCCTTCAACACTTTGAAATTTTTTTCAGCTTCCTTTGTCCAACTAAAGGAATTGTGCTTCTTCTTCACAGTGTCCATCATGGGCATACATATACCATTGAAATTTCTGATAAACTTTCTATAAAAACTCGCTAACCCATGAAAACTTCTTACCTCAAATATGTTGCTTGATGATGGCCATTCTTTGATTGCTCTCAACTTTTCTGGATCCATCTTCAATTCATTTGAAGAGATTACAAAACCCAAGTATATGAGTTTTGTCTTCATAAAAGAACTTTTCTTCAAATTTATCAGCAATTTTTCCTACTGCAACTTTTCCATCACTGATGTCAGATGTCTTAAGTGTTCTCCCTTTGTGTTACTGAAGATTAGTATGTCATCCAGATATACTATGACAAATTTTCCTATGAAGTCTTTCGATACTTCATTCATTAATCTCATAAATGTGCTTGGTGCATTTGTCAACCTAAACGGTATGAGTAGCCATTCAAACGATCCTTCATTTGTCTTGAATGTTGTTTTTCATTCATCTCCCTTTCTCATTCTTATTTGATGATATCCACTCTTCAAGTCTATATTGGAAAAATAGATTGCTCCACTCAAACAATCCATCAAATCATCCATCCTTGGTAAAGGGAATTTGTACCTAATGGTTATCTTGTTGATGGCTCTAGAATTTGTACACATTCTCCATCCTCCATCCTTCTTTGGACTTAAAACAGTTGGTACTGCGCATGGGATTAGACTTTCCCTGACTAAAACTTTATCCAACAATTCCTGGACTTGATTTTTGGCTTCCTCATTCTCTCTAGGTGTCAACCTATAAGCTGCTTTGTTTGGTAAACTAGCTCCTAGAACAAGGTCAATATGATGAATTATACTCCTAATGGGTGGCAATGAGTGTGGTAACTCATTCACTACCATGTCAACAAAGTTTTCTAACAGTTCCTGGATTTCTTCAGGTAAATATTCCACAGAAGTATTTGTAAGGATAACTCTAGGCTTCCTTGCTACATCAAACTGTATTTCTTTCTCCTTCTTGACTTTCTTCAAGAGTTTCTTCCCACTCATGAGAAGTATACTTGAACTATCTTCCCTCTTTTTCTCTTTGTCTACTATCAGTAACAACATATGTGTCCTACCATTCTTTTCTAAGGTATAGGTATTATTTCTCCCATCATGAATAAATTTTCTATCAAACTGCCATGGTCTCCCCAATAAAATATGAAAGACATCCATAGGAATTACATCACACAATATTTAATCCCTATAACCTCCTATTTTAAATTCAACTTGGCATTGTTGACTTATCATTACTTGATGTCCTTTCTGCAACCATGATACCTTGTATGGGTTTGGATGTGTAGTTGTTTTCAACTTCAGTTTCTCCACCATCTCTGTGGATACTATATTGTCAGTGCTCCTACTATCTATGATCACCTTGCAAACTCTATCTTTCATATTGCAAGCAATCCTGAACAGAATTGTTCACTAAAATGGTTCATCTGCCTCCTTCTCTAGTTTAAGAAGAACTTTCCTCATCATGAGGTTCTTTCCTCCTTATGCTGCTTCTGCTTCCACATGCTTCTATGCTTCAGCAATGTGTGCTTCGCCTCCTCCTTCTTTCTTTCTCTCGGGACATTCCCAAGAATTGTGCCTTGATTTTCCACATGTATAACATTTAACTTCACGTCCTATGGATCTTCCTCTTCCTCTGGAAAAAGAGCTTATTCCTCCATGTTGTCCTTCCTTAGAACTTCCACCTTTCTCTGGGTGACTATGTTGTTTTCCATCTTCATCCTTTGGTTTATGGAACTTTTATTTGTTGGTTCCCTTACCTCTCCTTGAATCTCCTCCTCTGTTTTGTTGGATTTGTTTCCTGGCCAATTTCTCTTCAGCTTTCAAGGCTGCTTGATAAGCATCCTCGACTTTACTAAAAGACATCACGATGATCTCCTATTGGATTTCATATCTCAGCCCATTGATATACCCGATTGTTTTCTCATCTTCATTCTCCTTCTGTCTAGCCATGATGTTCAGTCTGTAAAATTCTTCAGTGTACTCCTTCACTAATAAGATTTTCTGTCTCAGGTTTTGCAATCTCCTGAACATATTTATTTGGTAATTCTTTGGGATAAATTTGGCTTTCAGCTTGGCTACCATCCTATCCTAGTTCTTAATTTTTTTCTTACCTTTTCTCCTACGTTCGGCTTGCAATTCATCCCACCATAGTGCTGCATGACCTTTCAGTCTTGTCATTGCATGCTTCACCATATTTTCTTCTTCGATATCTTCGTAATTGAAGTATTTGTCCATAGCACATACCCAATCTAACAATTCTTCAACTTCTAAATTGCCTTCATACATTGGTACCTCTACTCTTTCTCTGGCTCCTATTATTGAAACAACTTTCAATAAGCAATCTTGTGCAGCATCCTCTGCTACATTTTCTTCGACCTCTATCTCTTCGCTCTCAGCTTCAATGATATCTCTAGTTTCTGGTGCTCTTCTCTTTGTTGTTTCCATGGCATTCAGTCTCATCCAAAGTCACCTCATTTCTTCTTCAATTTCTTCATTCGCTCTACGCCTTCTGGGTGGCATGATTTCACTGTGTCGCCTTCTGATGCCTTCAAACATAAATCAAATTTTCTTGATACCACAATTGATACAAACTTACCTCCTTTCTCCTCTATATTTTATCTGTAAACAAACTCAATATCATCTCTGATACCACCTGGTGCAACCCCCCTACTCTCTCGTAGGGCTACACGACCCCTCGGTCAAGGATATCTGATGATTGATTCAAATAAACCTCTGAAACCTTAATGGTCTCCTTCTGTATCTAAACACAGGCCCTTTCGGCTTCTTGGTGCAGGTCTAATAGCACCCACAACCTTCCCTTTCTCTCTCCTGCGAAATCTGAGAGTACTGGGCGTTAGTTCCTTTTTATGATAATCCCCCTCTTGATGTGACCTTAGGCGATGACCTCTCATGACCACGTGATTGCGAGTGCGGCCAAAACGTTTTGGGATCAAAATACTTTTCAGCCCACAATTCTCTTTGAGCCTCCACGTGTCCTCTTGCCAAAACCACAGTCTGGATTTCGGCTCGCCCTCAACGTTTTAAAGTTCATGCAACTCTTATACCTGAAATGCTACGGGACCATCGATCTCCTGATTTTGACGGTACTGTCTGAACTGATGGTTCAGATCTACCCTTTTCAAATCCACGGACCAGATCTTCCCCTCTTGAACCAACGGATGTGATCTCTTTCGTGATTCCAGACTTCATACTTTTCAAGTCTCAAACCCTGCTTTCCTCTGTATGTCAATATTCTGGAGTTGACGATCTGCAGACACATGTCCTCCTAAATTAACAACCCTTCTTATACTTTGTGTGTTTGACCTTTCAACCAGATCAACGGTCATGTGGCCCTCTTCTCGATCAGCAGTCGAAATCTCCTTCGGGTCTTCGGACTTATGAGATTCTCAAATATCAAACTTCACCCTTTTTCCCAATGGCTTTTATCTGAAGGATATAATCCACTAAAATGTGTCCAATTGATCTGATGATCGAGGATTTCTTTGGGTCTTTACCCAGAGTGCATGTATCTATGCCACGTCTCTCTTGATCTGACGACTATGAATTACTTCGGGAATTTACCCGGAGTCCACAGACTCACGCCACGTCTCCTCTTGATCAGATGTTCTAGATTCACTTCAAACGATCCGACGCTTGAGATTTGCTTCGGCTGATCTGACGGCTCAGATCTACTTCGGATGATCAGATGATTGAGATTTTTCTTCGGCTCTCCGGCTCTCTAGACTTCGAAAATCTCAATTCTAAAACCTTGGTAAGTTCTCTCTCTTGCGTGTGCGAAGCGCTAAGGCTCGTGCACCTTTTTCTGATCAGACGGTTTTTTATCCTTTGCACTGTGATCCAACAGCCACTGCCGCTCCTCCTCTTGAGCTTCTGATTTCTTCTGACTTAGAAGATTTATTAGTCTTCAAAGGTTTCGACCTTTTCTCCTCCTACGAGTCCGACTCTTGGATCTCGTCAACACTTATGAAAGTGATATCCCTTATGAGATTTATCCTTAAATGATTTTGACTTCCCACACACTCCTTGCATTTGGGGATTTCGATAACTTAGTTCGAAGGATTTCTTGAAAATAAATTCTTCTCGCCCTCCTGGCGTTCCTCTGTTCTGGTTCTTCGACGCTTGGTCGCTCCTTGACGTTGTGCACTCATTGCACCTGGTCTAAGTTTCCTCTGCTCTCTCTCTGAACTCTTTCTAATTCAATCTAAGACTCATTTGATGCACTCCTTGCGTTCAATATGCACACCTTGCATACGAGTTTCAAAAGTGAAGCAAGTGAAACTTATCCAGTTTTGTCAAAAACTCATACGATCAACTTCTCTAACAATCATACATGAACGAAAATGAACTAAACGACATACATAGAATGCAACATTCATTCAATCACACATTAAAATGAACACAGTCCAAGATTTGGGACAATTCTGTCTATTCTATTCATTCATGAAACAAATTACATGATATTGCAGTTCTCCATTGCGTCTTTCTTCTACTCTATTCTGCTCTACTGATCCCTATCTCATAATACTTTTACAATGCAATAACAACTATCTAAGGACTGGATCCACGAGCTCTCTTGTCCTGTTTGCAACCTATCCTATCAAGTCATAGTGGTTACCTACTTTGTACTATTACAATAACTAACGGTTATTACCAGATAAGAGTCAACACTCTATATCTGCAACCCCTTATAGTCCTATATGACTTTACAAACATGACATACTAAAAATGTTGTTTCCTATATATCAACAACTCGATTTACTCCTGAGTTAATTGTTAATTTGAACTCTGTCATGTTGAGATGTCGTTTCTTTGCCTCCATGCTTGCGTCTTTGACTTTGAAGGTGATTCTCCTGCATCAAGTTTATACTTCTTCTTAACAACAATCATAAAATAAATAATCTCTTGCATGACTAGCATTATGTAATCTGTACTGTAATTTCTTTACTTTCTTGTAGCAATACTTGTAAAAAATATTTATTTTCAACACAGATAACATTCTAATAATGCATAGATACTTCTTGCTACATACAAACCAACAATAGTAATCATACAAAAGTATCCCTATTGTTGATCTTTGTACATGCTACATATGTTTCTTAGTACAACAAAATCAATAATAAATATAACAAAGAATTATCTATTTTTAATTGTGACCATACATACTATAGATATTTCTTTCTGCAACAAAATAAATAAATAAAAGAACACAAATAT
>SNQJ01S0216278.1:0-15494 GCA_010110895.2 Picea sitchensis | reverse complement strand
CTGGAAAACAAAGGAAGTTGGTGCTTCCAATGAATGTAATTCTTCAAGACATATAAGAAAAAGAATTCTGTGGTTTTCTCCTGATTTGGGTTTCCACGTAAAACACTGGTGTACTGTGTATGTGTTTGATTGTTTATTTATTACTGCTCATTATTGGATTATAATTCTACATTGATATAACATTTGAAAAGGATTATAATTACCTTATTACTGATTCACCCCCCCTCTCAGTAATCCAACAATTTTGTTATGGTTTATTTTGGTATATTGGTGAATGTGATGGCAAGTTTGAGGAAACAAAGAAGGTGTGAGAAAAGTGTGAAAGTTTTGGAGCTGTAGAAGGAATGGGTTTTTGAAAAACCCTAATTACTAAGATCCTCTTGGGTTTCACTATACTTATCTAGCGATCCATCCTCGTGGGTCAACTAGTGTCTGTATAGCAAGGCACTTGCAAATTTGGGAAAATGTTTATACTTGTTTATTGATTGATTGTGGAAGAAGTTATAAGTCAGATTACAGACTAACAGGTTAGCTACAGGATCAAAGGTAAGGGTGAAGGGTTATTGTTTCGGTGTTATGGTGCATGCATGGTGATGATAGTATATGTTATGGTACATGCATAGTGATGAGAGCATATGATTTGGTGCATCTTAGTAATGTGATGGTACATTGATTAGAGGCATTACTGGCTGGTTTGGTTTTTGGTTTAGTTACATGTTATGGTACATACTTGAGGCTTGGNCATATCTGCGTTTATGTGTATTTCTGTATTTTATTGTGTTCCTGCATAAATCCGGATCATTTTCAAAGCCAACATTGATGTTCAGAGGACAAGACTGCAAGCAGTTTCTTGAAAAATATGATAACGGGTTGGACATCTTAGCTGATTTCCTCGAAGACACAACAATAGTTCCTGAAGATATCACAAGGTTGTAGGTAAGTTCCTTTAGAAATCCATTCTGGGAAATTGCTTGGCTGTTTACAAGAATAACGGGACATGCATCCACGATAACCATTTCCCATATAATTATTTATATTTTGTATTTCATAGTCAAGGAACAATACATTTTTATTGGGGGAAGCTAATTTCCATTAAGCTATGTTCCCAGTTGTCATGATTCAAAGAATCAAATAAATTTTATATGTCATCCTACTTGATTTCCGCAATAGTGTATTGCTGCTCGTTTCCAAAACTTTCTCTTTTCAATAAAATAAACTATGGATTCGACCTAGTAACATTCTGGTATGAGGCCTTGTGGAGGCATAAGGCCTCCCATTGTTTTTATGAAGTTTTTAATGGCTTTGTCTTAGTTTTCAAAGATTTATTGTTAGGCAAGGATACTCCACGGATGTCGAGCCAGGCAACCAAGTTTTTGAACAGGAAGAGCACACTTGAACAAAAGGAAAATCACAGTGTCCTCATGGTCTTTGGATCTAAGGAAAATCCTGCTTTCCTTCCATGCCACATCACGGACAAGATGTTTGTTGTAGAAATGGAAAGGCAATACAACCACTGGTTGCACTTTTTCCATGACAAGAAATAAAATAGTTCATTCCTCTGCCCTGGAAAGTCAGAGACTTCGTGTGCAAAAACATCAATAAGATTGACGAGTTTGCCGCCCATTTCAAGAAATTGAACCTAAATTATGCTGAAAGTCTAAAAGGGTTCGACCCTAATGGGATTTTTCAAGAACATTTACTGGCAGTTGGATTTAACAACTCTTTTATCCATAGACACCTGACCCAAGACATGCACAGTGTCGACAACAATCTTGCTTCTTCCGATAGCGATGGAGAGACATTGCAAAGTGCGGCTGAATTGTATAGACAACATGGAAAAGTATCTGGTGAGAAGAGTACCCAGTCCCCCACCAACACTCCCAAGAACATGACATCATGGAGAATCTCTTTGACGACCCACCCTTGTAAGAAAGCAACCCAGGAATCTTCCAATGGAGGAGGAGACAAGAACCCTCCTCGCACAAAAATAGATAGTTCTCACAAATTTCCAGTGACAAAGAAGAGAAAAAACAATGCAGGGCAGGTGAAGGAACCATAAATTGAAAGTGAACAACTACAACTTGAATTTGAAACTGATCACATGCAAAAATTTGGGTCATCCACGATGCAAATATCTGAGACTGAATTTTTTGATGAAGATGAATCCTTCGTATTCCAGAGTGTTGTTTTTGATAGCCAATCTAAAAGTATGGTCATTGAAAAGACAGATGTAACAAACAAGAAAGGCAAATCTCGCACAAAGATTAAATTTAGGAAAATGAGACTATCCCAAATCTCCTCATTTCACCAAGTAACCGG
Source organism: Picea sitchensis (assembly GCA_010110895.2). Taxonomy (NCBI): domain Eukaryota; kingdom Viridiplantae; phylum Streptophyta; class Pinopsida; order Pinales; family Pinaceae; genus Picea; species Picea sitchensis. The sequence goes on along the minus strand of SNQJ01S0216278.1, from coordinate 13,175 downwards.
TGAAATTCTAAAGGATTGCATTGGAGGAATTGAGACAAAAAATGACAGACTGAAAGACCACGTCAACGAATTTGAGCGGGCTTTCATTGCAACTCCAGAATTTGCCAGTCCTTTAGCAAAAATCGTGCCTGCTACCATTGCAGCCAAAATGAAAGTATCCTTTACCCTCCTTGCATGCTCTAGAGCCCTTATAAAGAATAACATCAACAGAAGAATGCAGCTAGTTACTGAAGCCTGGGAAACATCACAAAATTTAGTTTCCTTCGGAAAGAAGGCAAATTATTTCCTGGAACATTTGGAGGCGAATTTTAAAAATGATCAACATTTCTGTGAAGAGGTGCTGACCCATTTTGCCAACTATTCTGTCAACACATCGGAATTGAAAAGAAGACAAGAGAAACTCCCCTCCCCAAAGCGGGCCAAAAAATTAAAAGCATGCCGGCAAAAGAAAGTTAACGACCTGGAGCTCATTGTCAAATCATGTAAACAAGCCATATCAGAAAAGGAAGATTTATTCACAAGCCTAATCCAAATAGACTTAGCCAGAAGTACCAACAAGGTTCAAGACCCAAACTTAATTCTCAAATCCTTGTTAATGACCAAAGAGGCCTTCCATGAACACGTTGATATTTTAAAGGGGTTGTCTTTCGAAAATTTTTACGACATACTTGAACATCATCTAGATGAGTGCAAGCGCTGAGTACTAGACTATGCGGCACAAAATGAAGAAATTGAAAAGAGTCTGCATAGTATTTCAATGGATCTAAGGAAATTAGAAAACAACCTTTATGACATAGAAATCCAGGATGAAATCAACATGGCCCCCATGAAAAGTTACATCGAAGAATGGTTCCAACAAAGAATGGGCAGCCTCATCCAGGAAAGGCAACAACCGGTCGACATGACTCCACTGACCATCGACGACAGCAAAAAAAACGCATCGACTTCATAGTAAGTCTATACTGGCATCTTGTTTTCTTTATCAATCCAGTTTAAGTCTATACTGTCATATTTTTTTATTTATCAATCCACTTATGACCTCTTTAAATAGAAAACTGTAACTAAACACTCATAACTTCCAATTTCTTCTTTTTAGGTCTTCCTCTCTACCATCACACACTTCTTCTTTCAACATTCCTACTTCTTGTACTTATTTATTTTTATGGTCCTTGGGAGCCCCAATCCCAGTCTATATGACAAACACATTTAAATTTTCAGAAATATGTAATAGACATTATTAACTTTTGATAACTTCCAAAGAAAACTGATTCGGGAATGCTTTGTTCCAAAGAAAACTAACTCGGGTCCGCTACATCTCTTGTGTCCTATTGTATGCTATTTTTTTTTATCTTGCAGGATGTTCTTACTATTCTATTATATGCAACTTTTTGGGTGTCTAGGAACCTATACTTTGATAAATTTCTCTTTTTCTTATGTCCAGAAGCCTTTGCCTTCAAGAAAACTAATTCGAGAATGATAATTTTTTTGTGTTTTTCTCCACGAACCTATGTAACGGATGTTATTACTATTCTATTGTATGCTTTTAAATGTTGATGTAATTTCCAGAGATATGTAACAGACATTTATTTTTGATAATTTCTATAGTCCACAAGTCCGCTTGTCAATTTATATATCACGGAACTGTCGGTGCTATTTATAGAGCACGAAACAACAGAGGCCCAATTTTCAGCCCGCCAGCCCGAGAACCCGTGATCCAAAAAATGGCTAAGTATGGAGGTCTGCTACATTTTTTGTGTCCTATTGTATGCTAAATTTTTTTGTCTTGCACGACGTCGTTACTATTCTGTTATATGCTAACTTTTTGGGTGTCCACGACAGACGTTATTACTATTATATTGTATGCTTTTAAATGTTCATGTAATTTTCAAAGATATGTAACAACCATTATTAATTTGTGATAAATTTCTATAGTCCGCAACTTCGCTTGTCAATTTGTATATCACGAAATTGTCAGTGCTATTTGTAGAGCACGGAACATCAGAAGCCCAGTTTTGAGCCCGCCAGCCCAAAAACCTGCCATCTAAAAAGGGGCCTACTATGGAATGATGGCTCCGTGCATGCTCTACAAAATCTCATCCCCATACTTTATAAAAGTACATATTTCGTATGTACAAAACTAAATATCTACTTTATAAAATTACATATTTGCTATGTATAATTTATGATGTCCAGGAACCTATAATTTGATAAATTTCAATTTCTTTTGTGTCCAGGAACCCTTGTTTTAAAGATAACTAATTCGAGGATGCGAATTTCTTTGTGTTTTTTTCCTTGAACCTATGTAACAAACGTTACTACTATTTTTTTGTGTTTCTCTCCATGAACGTATGTAAAACATATGGAAAGAAAACTACTTCGTGAATGCTAATTTTTTTTGTCCAAGAACCTTTTAAATGTTTATAATTTTTTATATATTTCAGGAAGAACTAATTCAGGAATACTATGCTTTACATGAAAACCACATGTATTTCAAATTGCTAGCCATGTGTCTGTACTCGGTCACATTTACTCCCATCCCAACTTGGCAGGGACTACGCTGCCATGCAACACTTATTTTAAATGATTTCACAATGCTTTTTTTATTTGTAATATATATCATTATTTACTCTTTCATAATTTTTCTATATTATATATTTAATCATATACTATAATTAACATGTATATCAATACATATAGAGATAAGGAAACTTCAGTTTTTAAAACACATTATGTTATAATCATTATTATAAAAAGAGTTCTCAAACTTATAGTTTTAGACTACCTATAACTATTACGTTAAAATATTATTAAAAAGTAAATATAAGCAACTTTGGTGCTAATTTCAATTGTTATTATATTGAAAATAAAATAAAATTTACAATTCAAATAGATAAATAGGTATGTCATATATACATAACTAGCATACCCCTTAAGCAGGGGAAAGGAAACATCGAAGTGAAATGGGGTAGTTACATTGTTTAAAGACCATGGTATTTTGTTTTTGGATGGAAAATGATTTTTTTTTCAACAAGAAAAATTTCTCTTTATATTATAGATATAAAATAGTTCTCTTTACACAACATCAAGGTGTTTGCACTCTGTGCATATCTTCATATCGTCACAAAATACATAAAGTTTCGGTCTTAATTCACAAAAAAAAGAATATCAACTGACTATTCTTCAATACATAATGCTAGAAAAAAGACCATAAAAACACAAGATGTTTTAAATAGTGTCCAACAACACGACACTAATATTTCTATGCTGCTCCAAAATAAGTGGCATTTTCTCCGATAGCTTCGGGAGTTTGTGACTGATCCAAAAATTGGCTGAGGAGTTAGTATAGATAGAAGAAAAGAGTGGGCCCTTTGTTATCATCGACCCAAAAGTTGTAGCTTAACATTCCTTCAGTCTTCGACAGGGCTTTCTTCGAGAGGTAATCAACTTCCATGTTAAGCTCCTTGAAAACATGGGTGAAGTAGATCTTTCTAAAATTTAACTTGAGTCTGTTAATACTATCCATCCAACCCATTAGTGAGGCTACATGTATCCAACTTTTTCTTTCAATCAATCTATGATAATCTTCAAGTCCCCAATAACTTGTAAGACATCTAAATTCAATCAAACAACTAGAGATAATGTTGCCCAAGCACCAAGTAGTTCTGCTCTAGTATTGGTCCCACAACCACAGTTGAAATTCCACTTAATGATCGTATTTTCACTAGTCTTTATCAGACCCCTCACCCCACATCTATTGTTAATTGTATCCGCAGCTCCATCGAACTAGCTCACTGTGGAGGAAACAATGCTCAGACTCTGAAGATTACAAGGGGGGGGGCTTCTTCAATGGTGGCCTAGATGGAAGAGTTTATTTTAATTTGCAGATAGTTGAGAATATAGAGGGTATGCGTCCTTCAAATATTACACCATTCCGCTCTAACCAGACATACCGACAAATTATGGCAGGCAATGTTTTGTAAACCCCTTTTCTTTTTGCCCATATTTCCAAGCAGTCATTTAATGAACTGCCTTCCAAAACAACGAAAGAATCAAATTATTTGTTTACCCTCAACCAGACTTCCCGAAAGAAACCACAAGATACAAATATGTGGAACGTAGTCTCAACATCTTTTAAGCATAATGGACATCGGTTTGGGCCTTGCCAACCCTTTTTTTGCAAGAAATCCCAAGTTTTTTTTTTTTCTCACTCAATAACCAAATAAACAATTTAATCTTCTATGCTAAGTCCAATTTCCATATACTTCACAAGGTCCATCTTCATTCCATATGTCACCAAATATTTTCAACTATGTTGTAACTCCAAGTTTGAATTGCCCCCATACCAACTTGCAATAATCACAAATTTTTCCAAGAGAAATTTTGTTTTATATAATATATATATTCTTTTAAATTAGTTTTTATATATTTATTTATTTGTTTAAAATTATATAATAAAGTACAATTAATAACACTAAATGAAAATGCATTAAAACAAAACAATTTTTTTTACTTATTATTATTATTATTAACTTTCACTGTCTATTAAAATTGAAGGAAAAATGAAAAAAAGTGAAATTAGCTAAAGCTACATATAAGTGCCTCTTAAAAATGTTTTAATGTATTAGGATTTACTAAGTACCCAAACCTCAAAGATAAGGCATTGTCTAAATGTTCTACATTTTGGCCTTTTTGTCAGAATCCGACGACACAAATTTGGACAAAATCACAATTTTCTGTTGTTTAAATTACATTTTTGAATGCATAAATGGATTTAGCCCGTCGAAAAACCTTTAGGACACTCGGAGTATACATACTTAGCCACTCAAATCTAGATATCTAACACTTTCTCACCGAATTTCGGGAAAAATTAAACAAAAAAAATCGTCGGAAAAAGGGCCAAAACTTAGAACTTTTAGATGACAATAATAATAATAATTTTTTATTTCTAATTATTTTTGTCACTAATAAATAAGGAATGTATTATTTGTAAATGATAAAACATTAAATTTACCGTAAAACTATGCCGAAGATTTTTCAAAAGAAACTCTAAAACCAACCTTTGCTCTCTAGTTAATTATTTATAACGAAAATGCTACCCTAAAAAACCTTTAAAATAAAAGAAAATCTAATGAGAAGTCCTGGAATATTATTATCTTCCAATCCAACCAAGATCGAACCATCCACTTGCTTTCCCCTGATGTTTCCCTCATGCCACTTGGAAAAGGTGATGGTGTCCTCATGCCACTTGGAAAAGGTGATGGTGTCCTCATGCCACTTGGAAAAGGTAGTGACATATTGCCTAGCGTGTGCAATCCTTCCCTAGTGAAAACCCAAATTTTACCGCAACACATTTTTAACATGGTTGAGGATTGTTGTTTTACAAATGGTTTAAACTGGGCAAAAGTAGGGCTTTGCTTCCAAAGAAAAATGTTTTATTGCCAACAAATTTAGGAACTTACTAGGAAACTGACATCCAACTTACTGGAAACATGAGTTCACGATATGAAAGGGACTGTGATCATACAAGTGTGGCTACTTCAGTGAAGCCATTAAATTGCAGGATGGGTATACTGCAGGAGTCAACACTGCTTTCTATGTAATTACATTGTCATCTTGTTTTATTTAATTTTGTGTATTTAGTAAAAAATGGCATTCCCGTAGATGACCTCCAATAATATCTTGTTTCATCTAGTAAAAGGCAAAGGTAAAGACTAAGGATTTGACATAAACATTATGATGAGCTTAGAACTATGAGGGGAAAGTTTGTAACTATGAAAATTGTGTGAAATTTTGACAGTTATAATCTAACCCTTCAGAGTTCAAAGCAATTTATATAAGCTTATCAAATTTTTTTGCCTAATATTTAGTATAATTGTATAACTTCACTTTTCATATGTCATTGATTTTGTTTTTTTAGTTTAATTAATTAATTATCAACCAAGTGAGAAATGTTACTATATTTTTGAAGGTTTTTAGCAAGATTCGACCGTGAGATTGAATGTAATTACTAGGGCCACAACATCTCTTGTAGCCAGAGCAATAATGTTAGCATAGGATACTGTGTTGGGATATATAGTTTCCAATACCTTCTTCATCTCGTTAATGAAATCAAAGCCAACATCTTTAATTATTATACATAAGATCAAGGTTTTTAATCAAAATATCGATTAATCCATCAATTTTCAATAGGTAGACATCTATCAATGTAAGAAAGAATTGAAAGCACCCAACCAAGTTTTTAAGAAATTCTCCACACTTTCTTTCATCTCGTGAATTCCCTCTGATTTCCATTTTCATGTGGAAGAATTGTTATACTCGACATTTTTTGATAGTGAAATACTACCAACTTTCTTGTCAACAATCACTGGCCAACACATTTTTCCATCTCCTTTTATTGAATTCATGCCCACAACTAATAATTTCTCCACACTTTCTTTTATATTTTTGCCCCAATTTCCCCATCTCTCTAGTCTTTTAACCTTTACACATTGACTTCTTGGGAATTCTACACAGGCTTGGTGTATATGCAATAATTTCTTCACGCCTTAATTTCTATGCCCTTTGTTTATTAGACATTGTATAGATTATGAAACATGTCGTCACAATTGGCCTTCCTTAATCACTGCCATAAGTTTCAAGGGTCAAGATGATATGTGGAATAGACATACATTGACATTTATTTTATATTGTAGATTTACTCCCACAAGATATAAAGCATTTAATGCTCTGTTGCTCGCCTCCATATACAACTAATGCAATTCCTATTAGATTAACAAACTAAACACATTTTGTAAATTAATTAAAGCAGTTCCTATTAGATTAACATGATAAACATATTTTTAAATTAATTAACGGAGTTCCTATTAGATTAATAGACTAAATACATTTTTTTAATTGATTTTTATACGCATTTACTTTTATCCATTGGTTGATCGACCGACAAATCAAATTTCTTTAAATATGGCTCTACTCCTTTCCCAATGTTAACATATTTTCGCAGTTGCAACCATCATTCTCTGTGTGTGGATAAACATTCCCCTCATTTTCTATTGAATCACATATCATCTATCTCAATTGGCAGAAGGCGATAACTATGGAGTGAGTGCCAAATGTGCAAGAGGCAATGATATCTATGGAGTAAGTGCCACCCAAGTGAGTACAACATGCATTGAAAGTCCACATCACAACATCGGGGAAACACAAGTAATCTCTATCCATCCTTCCCAACTTTTGGAACTAGACTTTAATCCTACCGATCTATTCAGATCCCTAAGGCTTGAGACCTCATTTGCCCAAGCAGACATATGGATTGGTACCCATGCACACCAGACATCTCGAAAGGTTGTCTTAAACTCCCTCCAAAACAACCAGGTACATCCCTAGGCATCAAAGTCCAATCCCACAACACCACCAACGAGCAATGCTCCAACCATTCTTTGGGACTTTGACATCACAACTCCAATACAAGGCATAAGAATTATTGACATAAGTAGTAGATTGAGTTGTCCCCAACCCATAATATGTTACTTGTAATATTCTCCTTCGTGGTTATGGGCTCCCACAAGATAATCAAATAAACCGACCCTCTCGATCCACAATCACGACCCTAACAATCACCACCTCACAACATGCAAACATCACATTAGTAAATATATCAACACATACAAAAATAATCCACATGATAACTCTCACATGTCATTGTGAGAATACAATGTCAAGACCACATTTAAAAACTGCATGTAAGTACCACATGCCATGACATAATGACGTATTGTCTTAATATTATAACATCAACATATCTTTATCAAAGTTATATTTCATCACATGTTAACATCATGAATATAATAATCATCTCAAAAACATTATCACGATTTATCAACAAAATCAATTTCACTAGCCCGCATAAATAACAATGACTACCAACCATATGGATCTTTTTGGTTAAGTTTGTTAGCTTGGATTGGATCATTAATACCATGAGTGCAAGGTTCTCATAAATATACCAATTTTTTTTTGACACACATTTCCTCTTCTTTCAACTAGAAGGTTGAGAATTCAGGGAATAAGTATAATCACCCTATAAGATGCCAAGTTTTCCATTTAATTCATTTTGTACTTCTTTGATCACACAAGCATTTAATTAGTTTATATGCATAAAGTCACTCAATCATGCCAAGAATCCTCCTAAATAGTCACATGCAAATGAAATCCAACCATTTTTTCATTATGTACATAAGCCAAAATGTCAAGCGAGAGATGATCATGTTTTTCTCAATAACTATTGACATATATGAAATTGTCACCATTTTATTTGTATTACGAAGCACATAATCCATTGTGACAATTTTTGCAATGATTTTTCATTTAGTAACACAACACCTTTAGGTTGTCATGTTGTTCTAATCATTATATATAACTGTGCAAATATCAATTTCTTGGGCAGTGGATGTCCAAATAAGAATTCATGCTAAGAAAATACTTTCATTCTAACATTATCAGTTGCTTCCTTTTTGGCCATATGTTATATTATCAAGCTTACAAATGTAATGTCTATCTAAGTTAACCATAACACCTCTCTATGTTAACCCCAATTACGACATTTTTTTTGAAGCATATTATTTCACTAAACAATATCTTTAAATATTCTAAAACATCTTAAGTTTTCTTAAAATAGCTTAAAGTTTTCCATAAAAACTATCTTTGATTTAATTGTCTAAAATATCATATTTTATTTTATATATCTTACTTATATTCTTCAACAACCACCTTTATTTTACACCCTCTTATATATATATATATATATATCCTAAGAAATTATTTATTTATTATAATAATATCCTTAAATTTTGTTTCAACATAAACAAAAATTTATAATATCAAACTAAATTATTCATTAAATAATATCTAATACATTATAAAAACCTCTTAAACTTTCCATCCTACATCCATTTTTATTTCACTCCTTTAAAATATGTAATGTTTATAAATATAGCTCTTATTGACTTGATAAGAGGTGGTATGAGATAATCTCCCAAAGAAGAGACAACACGAGAAAGGCACATCTAGGCACACTAAAAAAACATTTCTTAGGCACACTCAGGAGAAGGTAAAGTCTCATGAATCTGTCTCTATAAAATAATATCTTAAATAATACCTAAATACAAATTTTGTAACACATTAAGAATGGATATAATATAAGACATTGATACCCCTAATACAATTTATGTGGTTAATATTAGGATGCTAAGCCATATAGATTATATTACTTAAACAATATTATACAATGCTTTAATAGTAAATAGGAGGAATATAATTTTTTTTTTCCAATAGAAAATTTGCTCAAATTATATTACTGAAAATATAATTTTTTTACATCTTCAAGACCGTAACAGATGATCATAGCAGAACTAGTCCATAGACCATGCTCAGTAAAATACTACTACATCCCCAAAAGAAACCACAAAGTCACCAATACCAACACGCAGGCTGGAAAAGAGAAACACAACAGAGGTAAAAACCCCAACAAACAACAAAAAAGAAATTGAACTAGATGCTGCATGCCCCTAAAGGACCTAAACGTGTTTATCCAACACCACACGCCCCCAAAGGACCTCAAAGTGTTAAAAAATACACCACACACCCCTAGTGTGGACCTCAAAACTCTGGTCCAAAACCTCTTCTAGCCAAGGCAGAAGAGGTCAAGAGGGTCTAGAAAAACCAAAGAGAGGAACAAAACCTCCATTACATAAAACCCCGGAAGCCTCCACCAACACTCCAAAGATTAAGACCAACGCACATCTGGAGTAACAACTGAGGTCAAAACAACATTTGGTAAAAGCAGAGAGAAGTTCGACCCTGAAACAGGAGGCAACCACTGCAGACCACCTTCCGCAGAGCATCGCCATACTGCAGGCCCTCTGGGAAAATGCCCCTCCGCCACCACCGCCGAACCCACGCTCGCCCTGCACCCACCACACTGTTCCGCGGAGTCTGCTCGCCTTGGTAGCTCGCACCCTCACCCACGCTTGCCCATTTCCTTGCCCTCGCCCGCACCTGAGTCCATTCTCTCCCTGGAAGTGACCACGCCCTCGCTTGTGCTCGCCCATCTCCATGGTAACATGGATGCGGCTAGCAAAACCTAGCCACAGAGCTCTTATCAGTCCAATGGCCCTTCTTAGGAGGAATATAACTTAACCATATAATAAATCTAAAATTTTATGACATTTTCATACAATACAAGATAGTATATCGTATTCACAATACAATATTCATTCGATTTCCTCTATAAAAAGGTCGATTTAACCTATTAAGAACTTCGAGTTATGTTTGTAGTTTGTAATTTGGAAGGAATTTTATTCACTCAGTTTCAACGTGACAACTGACAACCATTCGATCCTCTCGCAAAGGAAGGGCACAATTAAATATTCCAAGCTGAAGTATATTAAGTGAAATTTATTTCACACGATAAGGCACCATAACTAACAATAATAAAATGAAGAATCATATATCCTCTAATCTTGATGATTACATTGCATTTATTTAAACCTAGCGGACCCACATATTAAGAACTGAAGGTGGACAAAGAAAAATCTGTTCAAGCAGGTGTGATGGTGTAATTGTTACATAGTCTTTCAACACTAGATACTTGTAAGATTTGTTCCATGGGCGAAATGAGATAATTATCTTTGTCAGAGGCATGGATTAAGTTGTGAAAATTGACACAAAGTCATATTTCCCCATTCTTCTTCCTTACTCAGACTATATTGGACACCCATTGGGTATGTCGAATAGGAAAAATGATCTTAGTTGTTAACAACTTGTTCAATTCTTTCTTGACCGTAGTTTCTAATTTTGGGTGCATCTTTCTTATTTTCTACTGGAACGGTTGGGCTTGAGGTTTCATGGGAATTACATATTGTATTATGTTTGAATCGAATGTTTCCATATCCTCATAAGTCCAAGCGAACACATCTTTAAATTCTTTAAATAGTTTAATAAATGCCGACTTTTCTAATCTACAAGCAATACATGTCTTATTTCCTTTGGGATCTATCAATAGACAACCGACACCAGCTCCTTCACATGATTTAGACCCATCAAAGTACAAAGACCAAATTTCATCATTCTCATAACTATGTACAATATTTACAGTATGATTAGAGGTCATTTCCTGAGTGTGGACTGATATTTCAGATTGATGATTAAGGTATGCAATAGTAGATATTTTAACAACAAAATTCCCAAAGAAAGTATTCATACCTTGATTTTCTAATGCATTCACACTTGGGACAAAAGGTTCATTTGGATCATTCAGATTTGTAACTGTGTATTTTAGATAACATTCCCTATTGACCCTAAGTTTATTTGGCTGACCATTGAGTGGCAACCATAGGTGAGACCAATCTGTAGTAAAATAACCATTAAGTTGTTGAGACCAATCCCTGCTTAGGAACACGCCATACACTTATGGAATATCTGCTATTACTATACCGATCACCTGATGTACTTTCAGATTGGATTACAACCTGATCAATACATCTTTAAGCTCCCCAACCACCGTAATATTAGTTCTATCTAGCTGAATGATTTTCATATCATACGACTTAACTTCAACATTGATTTTTTGACAAACTGACAAAGGCATCACATTTGATGAAGCCCCATCTTCCACCATAAAATTATGTAAATTTTTGTTAAAGATTTCGAATGTTAATAGAAAATGTGGCACGTTAGACCTCTTTCGTGGTGTGGGAGAAGGATTCAGAGGTTGCTGATTTTTATCTACTGCATCTCAAGGTATTTTATCTAGGTTTGATATGCTTTTATATGGAACATCCTTCTTTTTATTGTTGTTTCTAGCTACACTTTTATCTAGAGAATCCTTCTTTTTGTTATTGCTGTTTTCAGGTGGGCTTTTGTCCTAAGCATGATTCTTCTTATTGTTACTATTTTTAGCTATGCTTTGTAACATTTTCTGTTGGATGTAAGGGAACATAAGAAGTTCATAGATTGAAATATTTTCTTTTAACCTTTTAAAATCCTCAGTAGGATCGTAGTCTAGATCAAAGAAAGAAAAACTCTTTGATGTTTCAGCCTGTTTCATTTGTTTTGATGTTGCATTTTTGTTTGTGTCAGGTTTAGATTTATTTTGATCTTTGGGCTGATTTTTACTATGAGTATTAGAAGGATGTTGATTATTATGTACGGTTTCAAATTGGCTTGAAAAATGCTATCTGAAAAATTTCCGAAAGCTGAAGGGGATGAATCACCTTCATTAGGTGTTCCCTCATACTCATTTTTTACATCATTTTGTTGTTTAGTTGGGACATCAGAAGTATTATCAACTCTAGCTAATAAGGCTTGTATATCGTGGTGTAATCCTTCTAAACTCATACCTTTAGCCCAAGGGTTTGGCTTATTGGGAGGATTTTGAGGTGGTCTTCTAAAAGCTGTTCGATAAATTCCTTTTTTAGAAGATCCTTCCTCTGCAGATCTTTTTAGATCTACAACCTGGTTGGATAACTTTTGAAAGGATTTTTGCAAGCTTTCCATATCTATGGGTTTCTGGTCTTTCTTATTAGAAGTTTGGAGGGAATTTCTATCTTCTTCTTGGAATAAGAAGTTGATTCAGTTTCAGTATTTGTGTTATCCTTCAAGATGAGCATGTCCTTTTCAATGAGAATTGCTTCTTCAAAAGATTCTAATAGAGTATTCTTTTTAGAAATTTTAACCCACATGGTTGTAGTGTGATGTAAAGATTTAGCATAATAAGCAACAATCATATTTTCTACAGGCATATAATCTGCAGGGATCTTATTTTGAGTGTAAGAAATATTTGGTTAAAATCTTTAACTTTTTCTTTGGTATTCATCTTCATACTGGATAGCTCCATGACTAAGACTTTGTTGACGGGCGAAATCGATCGCTCGTCAACTGGAGGGGTGGATCCGGTCCGGGGTTGTCTAAATAACCCAAGCCATTTGGATTAATCCACTTCGATGGGTTTAGCAGCTCCATTAGCCGATCTAAGTCCTAGGAAAATGAAGGAAAAAGTAAGCTAAAGAAACTAATCTAAGTAAAAAAAACAACTACTGCAAACTATATACAAATCTAAAATATATATACAGTTTACTAACTAATATTATAAAACAATAATTCTACTTATTAAATGTTCA
>SNQJ01S0216277.1:1860-15494 GCA_010110895.2 Picea sitchensis | reverse complement strand
GGTCTAAGAATGGGAGGACTATGTTGGTGAATATGGAACATAAAGAGCTACATCAATGGGGGGCAATGGTTGGAACCCCAAGCACACCTGAAAAGGGTTGTCGCCAATAGAGTTGTGGAGGGATCTGCTATAGCTATGTTGAAAATATGGGAGGATCTCATCCCATGTACATAGATGCTTGGATTTGTACATGCACATGATATGCACAATCATCTTATTGACCACTTCTATTTTTCCATCTGTTTGGGGGTGAAAGGTAGTTGATTTTGTCAACTTGGTGTCCATCAAATACCATAGGCTAGACTAGAAGGTACTAAGGAACTTATTGTCCCTATTAGAAATAATGATCTCAGGTATACCAAAATGAACCTAAACAAACTGAAAGAAGATCCTAGAAGTGGCATCGATTGTGATACTCTTTTTACATGGTGCCAAAATGGCCATCTTAGAGAATTGATTGATAACCACAAAGACACAATTGTGACAATTTTTGGTGGAGGTAAAACATGAATGTAATCCACGGAGATTGACTCCCATGCATTGTTGGGGATAGGGAGAGTAGTGTACAACCATTACTTATTGGTGGATGGTTTAGCGATGGCATGGGAAATGCATGACATAATAGACTGGTTGACGTCCTATCGAATATTTGGCTAGTACAAATACTTCTGAAGTACTTCTATTATCTTCTCCACACATAAGTTCCATGCCACTTGACTGTAATGTGCCTCCAAAATTAACTTTGCTTGCTCGCTTGAAGGAACACAAAGATGGTTTGGATAGAAGAATAGCACATCTTGGATGTGGAAGTTCAAGATTTGTTTTCCTGCACTCACTGCATAATAATTAGTAGCAAATTTAAAGTCACTATTGTATAATTATGGCCACCCAGAGGTCTCGTCCCCACGTGAATTAAGAACTATGGTTAGCACCACAACCGAGGGTCGACTGAGGTAGCCTATAACATGGTTGGAATTTCCCTTCTTTCACTTAATGTTTAAGTCGAATTGTTGCAAGTATGTGGAACACTTTTGATGGTGTTCATTTTGTAACGTTCCTTATCTCTGCATGAATTGTAGAGGCTTGTGATCAGTGTAAGGAGAGATATAATGCTTCCACTATCGGCATGCCTACACAATGAAGTACATCTCCTCGTCATAGGAGAGATATATGTGAACAACGTCAGATTGCATTTTATTTTGATAGGCCACAAGAAGTCCATGCTAAGTGAGGACTACACTGATAACATCGTTGAAGGAATATGTCTAAATCTCAAATGGTTATTGCAAGTCTGGAAATATGAGGACTGGTGCAGAGCAGAGCTGGTGTTTCAGATCCTGGAATGCTTTCTATTGTGATTCAGACCAATCAAACTTGGTTTAGATCTACCCTTGGTCACTTGACTTAAGGGAAAAGTAATATGATAGAACCCCAACATGAAGTTACAACAGAAGTTGGTGAGGCCCAAGAAGTTGCAGAGCTCTGTTAGAGACGTTAGGGTTATCCAATTGTGAATGACTTGGATCTTGGTTGGGTCCACATGCACCCCATGTGCATCCACAATGTATCTTAAGTATTGAATGATCTACATGCCAAGTGAGAATTTCTCCATATTGGAATATAAATTGTGTTGCCGCAAGGTTCTCAGGACCTATTGAATGTGTTGCAAATGTTATGCCCAATTCTGGCTAAAGGTGAGGATGTCATACAAATATATGACCATAAAATAGTTTGTGAATGGTCGCAAGATATCATCCATCATCCTCATGAATGTCATTGTAGAATTACTTAAGCCTAAAGTCATGACCAACCACTCAAAAAGGCCTTCTTTATATGTGAATATTGTCTTCCATACATTATTTTGTTCAATCAATACTTGGTGGTAGCCTAACTTCATATCAATATTAGTAAATAAATTGGCATGCTTAAGCTGATCAAGAAGATAATCAATATGGGGGATCGGGTATCGGTTCTAGATAGTGATTTTTTCAAGGCTCTATAATCAATACAAAGTTGCCATGTCCCATCCTTCTTCTGCACCAACACAATTATCCTCCCACAAGGTGAGGAGCTTGGTTGAATGTGGTCCTTTCAGATGAGCTCATGAATTTGATTCTTTGTTTCCTCATTCTCTGGAAGGGAACATCTATACATTAGACCATTAGGTAAGCTATCACCATGTATCAATTCAATTGTATGTTTGACCTAATAGTGTAGAGGCATCCCTATAGATGAGGCAAAGATGTCTATATATTCCTCTAAAACCTTGTCCACCTAATTCTACTATGTATAAATACTTGTTGTTGAGTTTGTGGTGGTAATGGTGACCTTTCATTCACCTTATGAAAAAACCATGAAGAGGACAAGATTTCCAATCTGAGAGGTTACCTTTCAACATTGTTTTGTTGAGATCAATGAAATTGCAGTAGTCGGAACTACCTCTGGTACCCTCTAGGGCTGACCTGCTAAAGTAAAAATGACACTACGAAGCCATGACTCATAAACAACATGAAGTTTCCAACTATATGGTTTTCCTAAGAGAAAATCACAAACTTTGAGTGGGAAAACATCACACGGTGCCTCATATTTGAAGGGTTTGATGTCATAGTACGTGCAAAACTATTGGCAGATGCGAAGGTCTCTTCCCTAGCTCAACCAATCAATGGTGTACGGTTGGGATTGTGGCATCGTCGATACATTTAATATCTTGATGAACTCAGCTGAGATCAGTCTCTTCTGGATCCCACTATAAAAAATGAAATGTAGTGGGGTCCCCTTCACCCACATCTATGAATGGAAGAGTTGATCCCCTCCTCAAGCTCCTATGAATCTTCTAGTTGGATCTTTGCATTTGTGATGGTAGCACTAGGTTATACATCGATGACTTGTTTTCCCTTATCTTGTTTTGAACCAGAGTCTGAGTCAGTGTCCGACTCTTTTGCTTTAAGGTCGGATAACAATGATTTCTTTGAGTGACATTCATCAATGTTGTGCCAGGGGATTTTGTGGAACTCACACCACTTTCTAGTGTCCTTCAGCTTCCCATTACCCTTATTTTCCTACGCCTTAAACTAGTTGTCTCGATGTTGGATCTCCTTGCTCTGTTATTTTTTCTACGAGTTAGGGTTGGCTTTACCATGCTTCTGTTGTGGAATATTTACAAACCTGAACTCCCATTTATTCCTCTACTTGAATTTATGCTCAATTTTGACAGCATCTCGATAAGTGGCTCTCTGTGAGGATATTTCCAAGAAATCCATATATGTTTGGGTGTACCTGTGCATTCCATTATGATACTTCGCAACCAAATGTCTCTTAGAGTCTCCTATACCTAGATTTGAGTGAAAGGTATGGAAGATATCGGTGTACTTAGGCATCGTCCAGTCTCTCTCTTGTAGTAGAGTTGTCCATCTCATGTATTGTTCATCATAGTTTCCAACATGGTATAAATAATCCTTGAGGGTGTCAAAAAAGGTTTCCCAAGTGGGTCATATGATGAATGTTGTAGACTCATCGACATTATGTCTCTCCTAGTAACATTCCCATCAATATTTGACATGGGGAAGGGATTTAAGGAGCACAAAGGTGATCTTTTTTATGTTGAATGTTTTTTAGACAGATTAGTAACCCTCTAACAAATTTAACCATTTTTCCAAACTATATTCATCGATTTGTCCTTCCAATAAATGTACATCAAAGTTAACTTATACCTTGAAGGGTGTCTCTCCTTTGAAATACTTGGTGAAGGTGCCTTGGTTGTTGTAAGCAATCGTCAAATGATCTAAGTGAATTTTTCCATCATCTCGTTCCTCTGTCGTGCAACGACTTCCTTGAGTAACATCTTGAAAGGATCTCTCGCTCCGTTATATCTCTTTTCCCATGCCATGGGAGGAAGATCGGGCTAGAAAGAGCAGTCATCCCCTAGTGAAACCAGCTCAAAATCCAATTCTCTATACCCTGACCTCGTCGGGGACATGAACCAAGAAACAACAAGGAGTAGATTGATCTGATACCACTGATCTGGATTGTATAGGGAATGAAATGAAATGCACATAGAAATATAGGAAAGATCACATTAATACAGTGAAAATCCAACTTTTATTAATGAATAAAATAGTAGAATACTATAGAACACAAACTTGATAGAATGGTGGTAGGTTATCTCTGGAGAGAGAGAGAGAGAGAGAGAGAGAGAGAGAGAGAGATGTCGGATATGCTCATTTGAAAAATTTAATACAAGAGGCTAAAAGAATGACCTTTTAACATAAATTAAGAACCAACCCTAACCCTATAAATCAAAGCACCAAAAGGTTTGTGGGCCCTGTGGTGGTTAGTTGATACATCAATTTCCTAGGGGCACAAATTTTGCATACAATATTTGTTTGGGGCACATAGTAGCTCATTGAAAAGATACAACTAAGGACTATAATGTTGTGGCATGGCCACAGTGTGTTAAAGACAAACCTAGGCCCTTAAATTTTCCAAAAACAATCATTAGGGGCCTCAAAAAAACCCCATATGTTTAGGACCTAGAAAATCATAATAAAAATGCCAAGATGGATAATCATGTTGAGTCAACAGAAGAGGTGAGTGGTAACCAATATCCACCAAGATTAGATCCATGAATTCATTTGAGGGCACTCTTTAAACGTAGGGTTACAATGATATGGTGCTCTCATACCAGCTGTGAAGTGCCTTAATATTTTCCTTGCATTATAGTGCTAGCAAGGATATGAAACATGGGATACTTCACTTAAATAAACCTAATTTTTTTGGAGATATATACTATATATACATAACACTTCATTCTCTATCCAATAACACACCTCTTCATCACAGATCATGGCTCCTAAAGGATATTTTCACACATAATTCTCCTTCAGGTATGGGATGCAGCACAACATGACACCTATATGCTCACGCAGTCATTTTCAAATCCATGACATGGAAAGATTTTGTATACAGTAGCAACCCACTCATAATTATGAACAACAACCTTTCTATTGGGAGCTAGCCACAACAACAACAAAGCCAACAATGAGAACTAGCAAGGGAGAAATCTACTTGGAGATTTTACTATGCTACACATCATTACTCTCTAGAAGGGGTCAAAATGTTTTCATAGTACTACAAGGGTACCAATTTCTCATTCTCTACATATGAATTCACCTATTGAGGATCATGTTGTCCTCCAGCTCAGTTGTAGCAATAATCACACAATAATTCTCTTTACTACTTACTTTCTACACCATGAGGTGAACTCACCTTGCCCGACAATTTGTACACTTTTCACATCACATCTTGTCGAGTCTGCAAAACCTCTAGCTCAACCCTAATGTTCCATATGCAATTACACTGCTTTATTTCACATGGCTACTTTATTTTCATAAGACCTTTGTGTATCCCCATATTTTTAGTGTTTTCTTAGCCATATGTATGGACACTCACCTCTTGTGGCTATACCGGGCCATCTACATGTCTCCTATGCAATAGTCTCACCACGATTCTCAAGAACCCTCACATATTCTCCTACAATGCCTCCATAAAATTACCACTAGTAGAAGGTACCATCCTCATTCTTTCACTTATGTGTCCTTGTGACTATAGTTTTTTGCTAGTAGTTGGTGCATACTTTGGAGCCCATGCTTCACCATTATACTCACACATGTATAGATCAACAGTTGACCACTCCCTTTAGTCACAAGCAACCACATCCATAACAACACCATGATCCCTATGTAGTCACAATTCATCCTTTCATGTAGCACTGATGCAGCGGTCTTCCCCATTGGAAGTGCCCTTTCAGCTATCAAGAAATTCATCATGGGATTGTGCCCATCCTTCTAATACACCTTCACACTAGTGAGTTGTCTACAGATATTTGCAACATAGCACTATGAGACAATATCAATATCACACACCAATTCCAACATATCATACCAGCAAACTTTCTCACATTAGGTACCAACTCTTTTCATCTCAATCATTACTACTCCACTTCGTGTGATTCCCACAGATCATGCAATTCACTACCCTTATGTTCCAACTCTAAATATATACACAAATTCTCACGATGATGCTCTTATCAACTCTCTCTTTTCTAGTAGCATCACCCAGTTGACTCTTAGGTTTCTAGTAGCATATCCTCCCTACTCCTCTAGCTTCAGAGTGATCCATAGTCATCATCTTTTGTACTTTGCAGCACATCTTTGATAGCTAGAGTTATACCCAACAATTGCAAGTAACATCTTTCTCTTTTGTGGTTTCATTCTTAAACCATGAGGAAAGAAAAGAACTATAGTAGGAGGAATCAATGTATATGTCTAAGTTGACCTCCCCAAAGTGGACTTTCTCCTCAACCAAGAAACACCCATCTCACTCAATAATAATTCCACAACTTCCAATACTTCAAGGCGGGGTCTCCTCATTTCCAGTTGTGTTAGTTATTAGTTATTGATGTGTAGCATGTAGTTGCATCTTTAAATCCTTGGGACTATGTCAAGAGTTGTAAATTTTATTTATTTTTCAACCCTTGGATTGTGTGCATCTTAAGTGGACGCATATTCATATTTTTGTTTCTCTTTGGAATTATCTTGCTATGGAGTAAATTATTGTCTCAAGATATTCACTTCACTTCTTAACTAAGGTTTTCTCTTCAAAGCTACATCAAAATTCTTAACTAAGATTTTCTCTTCAGAGCTAGATCAATGAATACATCAAGATTTGTTATATTCAAAAAAAGTAACCTAATTTTAAATCCATTTTTTCACATAGTGTCATATGATTCCAATCCATTAAAATATGCACATAGTTACATCTCTTCCAATCCATTAAAATATGCAAATAGTTACATGTCTTCCAATCCATTAGCATATGCAAATGAAAATAACTACATCGCATGTTCAATTAGAAACCTTATTTATATTTTATAAGAAGCTTGTCTTTGTCCAAGGGAAATAGGTGTGAGGGGGAGTCTCCATGATTCCAGAGGAAATAGGTTTTTTTACTACGCATGGGGGCTAGGAAAGATCTCTAATAATATCGTCAAGGCATATTTATTATGGATGGGTCTGTGTATCACAAAGGAAGAAGGAATACATGATATTTTGGTTCTGAGGGACTCGATGTTGGTTATAAAATCTATGGTAAACCATGCCGACATGGGAAGCAAAGCCTTTAGCTCTCTTCTCTTGAGTATAAGATGCTTGATCACCAGTTTTGAAAAAATATCCTTCCTTCACATCAAATGAGAGCATAATATCTCAACTGATCATCGGGCTAAAGTTTCCTCACATTTAAATTTGGGAATGTTGGTTAAATATGGGGTAATGTCCTCTAACCCCATTCCTTAAACAAAGTTGGACTTTAAAATCTCATTCCTTTCGATGCAAAGTAGTGATAGGACACATAAGGGACAATTTCGCAAGTGATCCTTGTTTCTCACACACTTGAAGTGTTAGCTAGCTTGAGGTAAAATTGAATTCAATATATGTGAAGGTGTACCGAATTGCAATGGAATTTTTTTGGTGGAAAGGAAGGTTTTCCTACTCTGGTGGGTCTGGTGTGGGTGCTCCAACATGGTGTTTGTTTGGAGTATAAGGACGTTAGGTGGTTTCGAGTGTTGGGTGTGTGGCTTCAATGGGATTTGGAAGGCAATGTGCATGGGTTGTCAAGCTTCCTCAACACCAACGGTCTTCCTAGAGTTGTCTAGAAAAACTCAAGTTCCTCAATTTCATTTTCCTATTTCCATTGTATCTATCTTTCAAGTTTTATGTTTCCATAGAAATCCTTCCTTTCTGGTTTTTAGAAAAGTTGGAATTGGGGTTAAAATTCTATGGGTTTTGGTTGGTATTGAGAATTGTGTTGGGGAGTTTTTTTCAGCTCATCATCTTTAGTTTCTCTATGTAATTTCTTTATGTAGTTAATATGGGTGATATAGAATGGACATAAGTGAAGAAGATCAATTGCAGGCATGAGGAGGGCCAGTCAATCTCTCTACAACATCAATTTAAAACTAACAAAGATAGAACATGTATTAGTTGGAAGTGTGGCCACAAAATATTTATCAGAGTTTTTTCAGATGTTGTTGCATTACATTCAATGGTTACATCTTATCTTTAACTTCCAACAAAGTTGGTAAGCTCTTTTATATAATCTACACAGAAAGTATCTTCTTATGACCGCTCATTCATATCAGATCTTTACCCAGAGTACTGTGTAATTAGGCTATTTCTAATCTGTCAAAAACAATTGTTTGTCCTTGTTTAACCGTTGCAAAATATAAACCATCTTCCTCAAGAGTTAAAGTTGATTTTGAAAGTATATTTGCTTCCTTGTTGTATTCTCTGTAAATATGATGTGCTTTAAGATGTGTGAAGTGCCTACTAAGATATCTAATATTTTTCATCCAGTGTTGCAGTGAGATCACCTGTAGATTGTTTGCATTAGTAAACCAATCAATAATTACTTTTGAATCACCTACCAGCTGCAACCTTGTTACCTTTTTAAGATGAGCGAAGTATAAAATACACCATAAAGCTAGAATTTCAGCCTTTGTATTAGAGACACTACCACAATTCATTTTGATTCTAAAAGTCCCCAACACTGGGCATTTTAATACAGCCCCTGCTCCACAACTATCCCCCCTATCTTGTGATGCATCGTCAAAAAAACCCACAGCCAGATCCCATTGTAGTATGGGTGGTCTATCAATTCTCCTTACCTTTCTATTGTGATCTATTTTTATTTCTCCCAGTACCTGTGATATTCTTGAGAAAACTTTGTTTCTATTAGGAGAACTATCTTCAAAAATAGCAAGGTTTCTATGTTTCCAGATCTCCCAACAAATTATTCCTGGGATTTCTATTACTTCTCCCTTCCTTCTTTTCCAGTTCAAGATGCAATCACTCACCTGTTCCCCTTCCCATAGACTGACACAATTTAGATCCTTAAGAATTAAGTTCCATATTTCTTTAGTAAAGTTACACTCCACAAAAATGTGATTTACAGTCTCCTCACATATTCCACATAGAATACATCTGCTAGGACCCTGAAAACCTCGCTTAACTAAGTTTTCCCAAGTTAGTATTCTTTGTTCTAGCAATAACCACATAAAGAACTTATATTTTAATGGGATATGCCAGTGCCAAAGATCTCTATACCATAACACAGGTTCGTTCACTTCTCCCTCCAGCATTTGTACTTTTTAGGCTTTCTTTGCACTTACTTGTCCACTTTTGGTATCCCGTGAACACACTAGTAAATATTTTTCATTGTTCAGTTCAATTCCCAAAATTACTAAACCTTTTACATAGTTATTCCACTCAACTATTGTGTCTCCTTCCAATCCTAAAGCCCATGCCTTTAACCACCCTATTTGACTTGTGTTTTCTAGATTCACTGATCTTGCTTGTGACAGGTATTATATTCCTATCTCCTTTAGTTTTGAAATCAGGTTCCTTGAAAGTTGAAAAAAATTATATGACCCTACCAAGGGATCAGTGCCAATTCTAACATCCCTTCCATCTCCTGGCTTCTAGGCAAACCAGTCTATTATAATGCTTAGTGAGGATGTAAGTTCCCTCCAGATATTAGATCCATGAGTCCATTTTTTGTTACCTTTCATAAGCCATGCAACCACCGACTTCTTCCTAA
Organism: Picea sitchensis; assembly: GCA_010110895.2. Lineage (NCBI taxonomy): Eukaryota > Viridiplantae > Streptophyta > Pinopsida > Pinales > Pinaceae > Picea > Picea sitchensis. Next base: position 5,840 of record SNQJ01S0216277.1, on the reverse strand, counting down.
GGTACTTTCTAACAATTACCTCATGCCAAATGCCAGGTACCATGAGACATCTCCACATGATTTTTGCTGCAAGGGCTTTCCCAAAAGTAAAAATATTTTTTATACCCCATCCTCCCAAATTTTTAGGTTTGGATAATTTATCCCATCTTATTAGATGTATCCCTTATTTATCCTTGTTTCCAGACCACACAAAACTGAACATTTTCCTTCTGATAATATTGAGAATACTTTTTGGGATCTTAGCCAAATATAGCCAATACAGAGGTATATTTTCAAGTACAATTTTAGCTAGTATCACCCTTCCCCCTAAACTCATCCACTTTAGATTCGAGCTTGTTATCCTTTTCTCAAACTTTCTCACCAACCAGAACCAATCTGCCTTCTTATAACAGTTGGGTTTAAGAAAACAGCCAAGGTACTTGAAACCTGTTTCTACTTATTTAACATCATAAGGCAAAATCTCCTTCAGTAACTCTAATTCCTCTGTTGTCCATCCTGCTTCAAGAAATAGTGATTTATGTGGACTAAAAGACATACCAGTTGTTTTGTTGAACAGATCTAAAAGGTCCTTATATATATTCCACTCTCCTATACTGCCATTCCCAAACAGTATTAACAAACATCAGATGAGTTATGTAAATTCCTCTAGCCACAAGTATTCCTTATAAGTTATTTTATCTTACATGTTCCTTTATAGCTCTTCTTAAGCCTTCCACAACCAGGAGAAAGAGTAAAGGGGATAATGGGCATCCTTGTCTTAATCCCCTAGTGCTTTTGAAAAATTTTGTGGGCTTGTCGTTAATCAGTACAACAAATTTTGCAGAGGTTACACTTCCCATAATCCAGTCCGTGACTTCTAAACTCAAACCCACCTGTAACAGCACCAGTCTTAAGAAGCCCCAATCAACTTTGTCATAAGATTTTATCATGTCTAGTTTAAGAACCAAGGCTTTGATGTTTTTTACTTTTATACTATGCAGAGCTTCCTATACTATGCTAATAGCATCAATAATTTGTCTTCCCTCCAAGAAACCAAACTGTTCTTTAGAAATACCAAAAGACAGGGTTGTTTTAACTCTATTGGCAGTAATTTTTGTGATGATTTTATACAACAGGTTGCATAAAGCTATGGGCCTATAATCCCCAAAATTTCCTGAATTTTCACGCTTTGGAATCAGCGCAAGAAAAGTTGCATTCAATGCTCCAGTGACCCTCCCTTTCTTCCTTGACTCTTCAATCATCTCCAATAATTCATCTCCCATCAAGTCAAAAAAAAACAAAACAAACTCAACAGTCCAACCATCGGGCCCATGAATTTTCGAGACTTTAAATCTTTTGAGGACTGCCAGAACTTTTGCTGAGGTTATCAGTAAGTTTATCCTTTGACTATCTTCATCTGTGAACATCCTAGGATAATTCTTTAGGATTGCCAGTTGATCAGTAATGGTAAGGTTCGGTTGGGCCAAGATTAATTTGCAGAAGAAACCAATTGCTTCTCTTTGTAGTTCTTATTTGCTAGTAATCTCAGTCTCGTCCTCTTTAGTCAGTTCCCAAATAGTGTTAATTTGTTTTCTAGCATTAGCATATGCATGAAAAAAAATTGTGTTTTTATCCCCTAAAGCCAACCAGGTTAATCGACTCTTTTGTCGCCAAATTTCTTCTTCTTGTTTCAACAGAAACATTTTTCTTTTCTCTTTTTCAACAATCAACTCTCTATCTACCTCAGAATCAAAACCACTAGTATGATTTGAATAACATATATCTAGTTCCACCTCCAACTTAACCATTTCTTCCTTTTCTCTTCTCTTTTTCTATTTTTCCCATTTAATCACCCAAGCCTTGAGTATCTTTAGCTTATGTACCATATACTCCATAGGATTTATTGTCGATGTTCCCAGTAATCCTGCCCAATTGGACCTGACAAATGATACAAAATATGGCTCATCCAGCCAAATAGAATTGAACTTAAAGGGGTAACTGACCTCCCTGTTTTCTTTTTCCAAGTGTAGTATAACTGGAATATGATCAGAAACCTTAACATTATGTTAGCACTTGGTAAATTTCCTAGAGGTTGAAACAGAAGAAATATACAAACATAACTTTATCCAACCACTTTTAAAGCTGGGATCTAGCCCTTCCAGCTTCAAAGAGGGATCTCTCTATATGATTTAGCTATGTTCTTAAGTCTAGATATTAGGCTAGGTAAAGAAATCTGTAGGTTTTGTTGTCAAAGTGTTTTTGAATTGGTTGAGACAATCTACACCTCCATTGGGATATGGGGTCTGTGTTATAATAAACATGAGATACAAACCATAAACGTAAAGGAAAACTTCCACAGGGCGAGATAATATACTCACTGGATCTTTAATAGCTTAAATGATGGATAGAAGAAAAGATGAGAAAGATAAATTCAACTAAGAAGCAGTTAAGAATTTCTTAATTGAAAAAATCAGAAGATAAACATTAAAATCATTAAATTCGGAAACAGGGTATCCAAGATAAATCCTGCAACATACGTTACTCTTAAAGATTAGTTTCAGAAAACAATATGATCACAAAGAAAGAATACATTAAACTTAGAGAATAAACATCACCAGTGAATACACGCAAGAATCCTGTAAAAGTGCCTCCTTTTTATTAATGGCAGATCTCTTCAAAATGTTACAGTCTGATAGCGTCAGGGTGTAAAGATCAACAACCCTCTATACTTCGAAAGGTGAAGTATTTATAATTCAAATTACAAACGTTCCTGTCATAACTGATCAGGACGTGCTCATTCTATTTTAAACCTTACTAATTTAACTAATCAAACTGATTGATGACTTGGTACAACTGCATGCGGAGTTTCTGGGGTAGGCCATTGGCGAGGTTCTTTCACAACATCTTCTGACTAGACAGGTGACTGGACCTGGACAACTCATCTGCTAATCGAGCAAATCGCACAGTTCCTCCCATCTGAGATGACTAGGCACAGTGATTTTGAGCAATCTCTGATACACTTCATCCATTTCAGTATATTTGGCGAAAGTGGGCTTAGTGAGGAAAATGTATCGAAACTCATGTTGGATACTGATGTCCAACTGAAGAGCGTCCAGGAATGCTTTTTCGGTGATATTCCCTTGTATGCCAGCAAATTTTGAACTATCTTTAGACACTTCAGACAGACTCTTTTTGTAATCTGGGAGTGTCATCAGTTTATCATTAATAACCTTCAGACATGGGAGACCTTTCTTCTGGAGAGTCTCGATTTTTCTGAAGAATTCCTGTACCCCCTGGTCCATGATCTGAGCCTTTTCTTCTAGTTGAAGCAATAATCCCCTCTTGGTCAAAACTCTTTTGACCTCAAGGATGGTTTCTGTTCTATCCTCGATCTTCAACTCCTCTATCTCTTCTCGGGTCTTAGAATTTAGGAATTTGATGATCTCATTTGCTTGAGTTGGTCTATCTCCTAATTCTACTCTAATCTTTTCAATGGCTTGTTTACTCCTCCGGACCAACTCGTCTGCTCAAACATGATTTGGATCATGGGCCAGATCTCATTTATGGACTTGGTGATGTCTGTCCATACATTCTCTTTCACCTCAACCAAAGTCTTCCCTGCCATTGTTTGCTTTTGGAGCTGCTGTAACTCCTTCATGAGCTACTCAGTTACTTGCTTTTCTTTGGAAAGACTGGTTTGGAAGGAATTCTTGAGTTCCTGGAGGTTCTCAACTTCCTTTTTAAGACTGTTGATCTCTGTCTCTTGCAGGTTCATCTTCTCCATGGATTTGGCGAGGTTTGTTGTTCCCTCTTGTGATGTCACTGGTGTTGCAGATGGAATTGTTGTTACTGCTGCTGTGCTCAATCCTGCAATTGGGATAGCACTCAATGGAATGCCTTCCATTGGCTTCAGCTGCTCTTTCTCTTTCAATAATCTCTCCATCTCAGCTTCCATTTCTTTGAGCTGAGCATTCTTCTCCATGAGCAGCTTAAGCATTTCA
>SNQJ01S0216275.1:0-15495 GCA_010110895.2 Picea sitchensis | reverse complement strand
TGTTGAGAAGTGGAGAAGAGACATGTTGCCTAGGACTTGCTAGTGTGATGCTTGTTGGAACTCCCGCCAAGGTTTTCTTGGTTTTCCCTAGCTAAGGTTTCAAAGAACTAGAGAATTGTACTAGCCTTGAGATGACGTTATTGCAAGCACAAGAACTTTCTCTTGTATAAATATATGAAGTTTTTGGCTGTTCAAAATTGTTTCAAGGAACTAGAGAATTGTACTAGCCTTGAGATGATGCTATTGTAAGCACATGAAATTTCTCTTGTATAAATATATGAAGTTTTTGCTTGTTCAAAATTATTTTATTGCAGATTTTATTTTTAGCTATCTTTATCTTCATGGTTTTGTAATTTCCAACACTTGTATGGCTTGTTCATTTGACATAAGTTAAGGCTGAAATTTTTAAGGGTTTTAACATTAATCTTGAAGAAAATATGGCAGATTTACTACTGTAATTTCTGTTGTCATAAAGTGACTTTCAAATCTAGTTCATGCATGATAAGATTCTAAAACTTGTTGGCACATATGGATTATCTTTTTGAATGAGATTAAGAGATGCAATATTTTTCATTATTACCATTATTTATCATATTTAATAATAATCCTAAGATTACAAATCGAAATTGATTATATCCTATAAAAAGAAAAAGAAAAAGAAAAAGAAAAAGAAAAAGAAAAAAAAAAACGAAATTTCTAAAATTTCATTAATTACCCTCAAAATTTATTTTAAAACATTATCATTTATTTAAAAACATTATCATTATGAGGGTGAGGCTGAGGGTGGGTGGAAATATTAGAGAAAATGTAATAATATTACATTTTCTCTAATATTTGCCCCACCTCCACAATATTATTACATTTTGCCTAATATCCGCCCCCCCCCCAATATTACATTTTCTCTAATATTTCCCCCTTATGAGGGTGAGGTTTGTAGAGATAGAGATAAAATGTAATAATACATTTTCTCTAATATCACTTCACCTCCACAATATTATTACATTTTTGCCTAATATCCACCAATATTACATTTTCTCTTAATATTTCCCACCTCCACAATAATATTATTTACATTTTGCCTACCCCCTTTAATATTACATTTTCAATATTCCCCTGCCTCATATGTATTTTACATTTTCTAACATTTCCACCTCCACAATATTATTACATTTTTTTCTTAATATTTCCCCACCCCCATAATATTATATTTTCTCTATTATTCCCCCACCCTCATATGAGGGTATATGAGGGTGGAGGGTGCACATTAATAGAGAAAATATATTGAATAACCCCTTTCATAGGGTGGGGAAATATTAGAGAAAATGTAATATTATTATATTTTCTAATATTTTCCCCACCACCACCCCTCACCCTCATATTATTACATTTTCTAATATTTCCTGTCGACCCTCACCTCGACCCCACCCCTTACACTCCACCCTCATATTACATTTCTCTATTATTTCCCCACACCCCCACCCTACCCTCATAATATTACATTTTCTCTAATATTTCAAATGATCCCCACCACCGAGTGTAATCCCAACAAAATAAAACTCATGTCCATACCATACTACAAATTGTACTGTACCTAGAAAATCAAGTTTATATTATATATTATATTATATGCAATAACCATACTACATGAATCTATTATGCTTGAAAGACCGTTTGATTTTATATTATACTAGCATACCTAAACCAAGGAATGGAAATGCCTAAGTAATTTTGAAGGAAGTTTTAATATTAATGTTGTTAATTGACATCATAATAATATTGCAACTAAAATAATTTTATTTTGTGTTGGTTCATTATTTTGATGATAATGTCTTACAATAACTGTCAATTTTAGTGAAAGAAAAGAGTGTAAATATTTTAGAATCCCAAATAGCAAACCATATGACTTTTTCCTCAAAAGCAAGTATCATTGTTATTCAATATTGAATCAAATGAAACTTCCTAAATAAAGAAAAGTCTATATATGTTTAGACGGTCCAAAAAGCACTGTCCATACTATTTTGTTACATACCACATAATTATAAGTCTCTAATAATTTCCTCATTGATAATAAACCTTACAAAAGATGAAATTTTCTAATTTGATAAAATGTGGACAATGTTCCCGGCTAAAAACAAAAGAAACCCATTGTCCTTAGTAGGACTTAGAAGATATAAATTTGCTAGCTTATCGTGGTAGAATCCTTGTAGAACTCCCTCAAAGTAAAACCATGTCATTGAATTGAACTATCTATGGACATGTAGACCATTCAACCATCTGAATTGAAGTTTTAGTTCCTAAATCTTCACCTTCCATGGCCTTAAGTTGAGTTCTTCCATTTGAGACTTCCCATCCAGCCAGTGTATGACCCTCAAGTCACCAGCCACCAATAAATCTTCAATGTGGCATCCACTTGCAATAGAGAGGAGTTGAACTTCAAATATTCAGAACCCAGAACTTCATATGATATATATCTCCCATGTACCATACTAAATGTGTATGATCTTTAAGCTATGATTTTATTTTTAAAATGAAGATGTAAATGATGAGGGAATTCAAAAATAATATGTTTTGAGTCTCATATCTTGTGATGTGGATAAAAAAATTAAGAATAATATATTAATGATCTAATTAAGCTAAATAAATATAACTATTGTTGTAATTTTAATAATTATATATAAGTACAAGTATATATTATACTATTAAGTATTGATATATTAATATGACGATGACGATGTCGATTGTAGATTCTAATTTTATAAAGCTAGAGGAATTTTTTTGAAGTGAATGAATTCAAAAAAACATTATTTGAAAAGGTGGGTAGAGACTCCACCTCCGGGCACAAAATATCAGGCATGTTAAGTGAACTAAATTGTTTAGGTTAGAAATGAAAAGAAACCACTATCTTAAAATTATATAAGATTAATATATTAAAATGGAATTTAAAAATTCAAGTATATATATATATATATATATATATATATATATATATATATATATATATATATATATATATATATATATATATATATATATATATATATATATATATATATATTTAATTATAGTCTTTGTTATCCCCCATATCTAGGGATAATTAGGGTCATGTCTCAGGCCCACATGGTCCTAGAAATAGAGTACCGAGTGTGAGCGAGCTTGAGCATGCACTGAGGCTCCATCTTTTTCTTCTCACCGGCTATTCCTCGCCGCTAGCATTCGGCCTTCCATCACTACCTACTGACTTGCATCAGAGGACTCTTGCTCCATGAGGTAATTGGTCCAAGGTATCATGGTATGTCATATTTGATCATTATAACCTCTTTATATATGCATTAGGTTCCCCATTTCTGATGATTTTTTGGATCTTACACTAATCCTCTTTTTACTCATTGTTGGTGATTGATGGGGCAACTTAGCAAGTCAGACATATTCATGGGTTTTGGTTAGCCAATTGTTGGGTTTGTGTGAGCCATCGCCCGCCTCCCACCATCTTATCAATTTTTCCATCTTATATCCCTCGCTTTCTCATCCATCCTATCTCTCTCGGGTCCGCCATTAGATGACCTTCCAGCATCTTGTCTTCAGGGAAGAAGGGCCAGCAACCGGGTAAAAGATAAAAGCCATAGGGAAAGTAAAACCTAGAGATGCTTTTGCCCAGGGATCCCCAAGAAGCAAATAAAAAGCCGGAGCAGAAACCAAGGGACCCTAAGAAATGAAAATAAATAAATAAAGACCCAACCAAGAGGATGGCTGCCTCATAATGAGTCAGCCCATTATGTTCATAGGTATTTAGTTGCATACATTGCCACCTATCCGTCACCAAAACTGTATAAAGGACCTTTGGTTGCATGGCTTTCAAAAGGAAGGGGGCCCCTATCACTCTGTTCTCTAGTCATTTCTCAAGGAAGGTACTAGTGGGTAACGCTGGTTACTTCCACCTCACCAAAGCCAAGGCAGTGTCCTTTTCGTCAAGGTTTGTAGTAAAATGCAAATAAAGAAAGATAAGGTACAAGGGGGCTTGGAAAACAATCCATGACAAGTGGCCAAAATTTCTGGCCTCCTACAAAGGTATCCGGCTGCATACCAGCCTCTTTGTTTGATTCGATATGACCATTATCCTAAAACCAGCCATCACCACATTTCACAAGGCCGAATGATCTTTGAGGGGACTCTCCATTTCAAAAGGAAATGCCCAAATAGTGGCCCTATTGGTTACCTTAGCCTTGTATAGTAGGTAATTTCATCTTTTAGAGCTACGATGATTTGTTAGGGGATTTGCTGCATACGTTTGATAAATTTAAATTTGAGATATGATTTACATTGCTAAGGATGTCTATGACTCCATTGTGAGCCCCTGAGGGCTTAGTTTCTTTTGATGTAAAATAATCCTCATGCCCCATTAGCATGTACCAAAGGATCGATGCACATGGGGAGATGATTAGCTCCTTACCATACTCTGGCATCTAATGATGGACGTTGGGATGGGCGTAGAGGCGGTGGGGATGAGCAGCCCGCATCAGAGAAGGATGAAGGACGCCCCTCATTTGCTTTTGGCGTAGACTTGACCTATGGGGGACTGCACTCTCAGCATGAGAGACGCTTAACTTGGCTGGACGACCGCACTGGCCACTGGCGATGAGGCAGGTTGGGCCTTCCTCGGGGCAATGCACATAGCAGGTTGCTCCCAGAGGGAATAAACGCCGGGCCAGGGACATTTATGCCTCGAAGGGCCAACGCTCTGTAATTCTAGGGCTCCACGCCTGGTTTCGTCACTAGCATTTTAGTATGCGACAAATTAATGGAATGAACAAAGTTGTCGCAACATTGCATGTTTTGTTGACCTATTTTTGTAAAATTAAAGGTCAAGAGATCATATAAGAAGAGGACATTGCCTCTTCATTTAATCATAACATAACTTGCTGTCATTTGAGAGAGACATTTCTAGTCTTTTGTCTTGGTTTCTATTCCCTTTTGGAGTGGAGGCTTAAACTCTTTGGAAGGCTGTTTGGCAAGTGGTGCTTCCTACCATCGAAGTTTTAAGAACTAGGATCACTTTGCTTCTTCATGATCTTGGTAAGTGTTTCTTTTCATCAAAACTTCTCACGAATGGTTGTTGATTTTAAGATTTGTATTAATTGTTGTCTTGTTGTTAATTTGTATATCCTTAAACCAGGTTTCTCAAATTATCAAGTAGGTCAGTGGCTTCATGCACCCATGAATAGAGCTTATAGCCATTTTGATTTGAAGGAATTTTAGCCCAGCCATAGCTACACCAGATTCCCTCTCATCTTGAGTTAGTTTTCAAAATTGAAGAAAGAAGACGCCCTAGGCCCAATTTAGTTTACACCCAGGGTTTTCCACTTCTGTGGCCTTTGAAAGCCTTGTAAGGAAGTGCAACACTTTTCAGCCCTAGGTTTTTGTTTGTAAGCTATCCGTTTTGCCGAAGAAGTCTTAGGGAGAGAAGAGAAAGCTTTAGGCCTAGCTTTAGCTACACCTAGTAAGTCTTTCCTTCTAGGGTTTAGATTTTGAGGCTCCTTGTCATAGCAACAATTCATCTAAAACCCTGTTCTCTTGTCTTTAAGTTTGTGCCTCTCCTAAACCATTAGTCTCAATTTGAAATGACTCCATTGTGTCCCAAGGCAATCTAGTCTAGGGATTGATCTTGAGCTTGAGCCATGCTTAAATCTCTTTCAAACCTTTTACTTGAAACCCTGAAGCACCAAACTCTAGCGACTTGAACTAACCCTAAAGATGATAACGCTTTGCCCTAAAACTATCTTTGTTTACGTTAAAAGGGCCGAAGTTATCTCATCATAGCTATGAGGTTTTTAGTAGTAATCTCATTGGTTAATTTCACAAAAATGCCGCTTCTTGGCTAGTTAACCTTAAAATCAACAGAATAAGTTTTATATATAGGTGACGTCACAGTTTTGATTCTCATGGTGCTTTCTGCAACGTTGTAATACCTTTCACTGGTTTGTTAGATCTGAGTTGTAGATCACTTGGCCAAAGCTGAGCCGCTGTCGCCCCAACACCCAATTATTGTCTTTAATTTTTGACCTAATTTAAGCTTGATCGCCATCATCATTGGTAGCTATCAATATATAGTGACGCAAATACTTTTATATATATGTGAGTTTATTTATAGTTTATTTACTTTACTACAATACAAGGCTTAATTATGAACATTAAATGCTTATTATCTCTTTATGCTTTGCTGAAGAAGTGATATCAATCATTTGACTTTGTTGAGCAATCATCGAATTGCCAATAACAGCATTTAATCATTGCTCATATGTATACTCTTTGAAGATAGCTTCCAGCCAATGCTTTCAAGTACTAACCCACCGTAGCACTCTCTGCTATTTGTCTTGTCTCTAAAACAAAGTGCCATTCGCTAGAAATATTCTTCCTCGACTATCTCTATCTTGGGCGTTAATTGCAGAAAGTGGAACTGGATTTGATCCATTACCCTTTAGCCCTTCTTTAACCTAGATTACTTTAGGGACGCCTCCTGATCAGTTCTCCTAAATAGAAAGAGCCCCCATCGAGGGGACAGTGGGTGGGAAGCTCCTCACGGGCCGGTTTTAAGCCTTGACTCAAGCTCACTTTAAACCCTCCTACAAACCGGTAAGGATAACATTTTGGCGCCAGTTGTCGGGAACACCGAAGGTCTATTTTCCTCAACGACATATCTTTGGTAAGCTCCTTGCCTCTATAACCTTTCTTGTGTTTACCGGCTAATTCAATTAGCCTTTTCCCATTTCTTTTCGATGGGCTTCAAGAAAACTATCCGCTTAATTCCACAAACAAAAGAGATATAATAACCCCTCCTTTGACTTCTTTCAAAAGGAGGCTGGCCTCCTCAAGCACTCCACCGTTGTCGTCCTTTGAAAAGATCTCCTTAAACATTGTCCGCCTAACCTCCACTACTGCAAACCCTGCTAATAATCAAAGACAATGGTCTTCCAACTTGTTCAAGCCTTTAGACATGTCAACTATACCTAGTTACCCTAGGCAAATGCCACCCAAATATGAAAAGTGGTTGCCCAAATTCAACGGAATTGATGCTATTGGTGCTTAAGAACATATCGCATTGGCGCTTTTTTAGCTTCACCCATTGCTGATGATGCTGAAACTTGGTCATGAAGCTCTTTTCAACCACACTTTATGATGATGCTGTAAGACGTTGGTATCTCAGCCTACCTGATGGAAGTACTAAAACCATGGATAAGCTTGAAGAAATCTTCCTCAAAAGATGGAGCATCAAAGTAAGATCCAAACATGCCGCTAACCCGGCTAGGCTGGATTTCCAAACGGGAAAATGAATCAATAAGAGAATTTCATACTAGATTTGAAGCCGCACTCCGCCGAATTCCCCCAAGCCATCACCGAAAGATGATTATCTCGTACACCTTTACACCCGTGATCTTCAATGGTCGTATTGGTATCTTCTCGAGACAAAAATCCTCAGTCCATACAAGAAGCTCAAGAAATTGCAACCGTAATTGAAGTTGAAATATTTTGCCCGGGCCAAGATTGAGCCTTTGCCAACCCCAGAGGAAAGATAGAAGTCAAGCAGAAAGAAGTCCACAACACTGAGCCCACTCGACTGGTGGTACCAATATCGCGAAGTCGCAAGCTTCTAGATAGCATCATGAAGAATCAAGAGGAAATGATGAACTGATCGTGAGACTTGAAAAGTCCTAAAACCAGACACCTAGACCTCCTTTCAAAGGCCATTTCGGTTGGAAGTCAGAATTACAAACCCAAGAATGACAATGAAGTCCCAAATACTTTGCCACCGCAAATGCTGTAGATTAGAGCCCTTGCGCCTAGAATGCTACCGGCACATTGGGAAGTTGAGTGTCCTTATAATGCTAACCACCAACAAGTCAACGCCTTTGACTTCTTTCCAGAGTGCCCTCAGATAAACATAACCGACGAAGAACATCAAGCTCTCGAAGAAGCAAAGCACGAGCAAGAAGGTTAGCAATAATCAACAACTTGGATCCGGAATCACGAAAAGTTGAAAAGCAAGAAATCCAAGTGTACCGGAGAAGGAACCCGAAGCAACCTGCAACTGATCAGCTGAAATCTTCTGATGTTATTCCTCCTAAGATGTCCAAAGATGATAAGATTACCCTTGATTTGACTTTGAAGGAGCTTTGTAAAAAATGCATGTGAATGTTCCCCTGAAAGAAGCTATTAAAATACCAACGCTCAAAGAGCGCTTCAATAATTTATTTGCAGGAACGCCTGAACATGAGGACCCCCCAATCATAAGCTGCAAGCAAAACCATTTCGATCCATCGCGGGAGATAATCCTCCTTCTTCATGACTCTTCAAATGAACAACAGTCTCAACAACCTGGATACATGTGTTGGTGCAAATATGATGTCTCAAGGTTATGCAGCAAATGAGCTTGAAGGTAACCGTAGCCTTATAAAATGTTTGTGGATTTGAATCCAAATTGATACCCACGCATGGTGTAATTAAAAACATTGAAGTACGACTAAAAGAAATTCCTGAGAAGATAGTTTACATAGACATAATAGTCGCTGATGTCCCCCATGTGTGGGGAATGCTTTGTCTAGAAAGTTCGGTGCAAAGATAGGAGGGTCTCTTGAGATGAATCTCTACATCTTTATGACCACCTTTGAAGGATGGGACAACTGGAAGATTACTCAATGTACCACTGACTGGAACTCATATGCATGATGTTGCCCCCGGTGAAAATGAATAATGTAGTGCATGTGATACTAACTCTTCAAGAATATTCTCCGTAAGACATGCCCTTACAAATCCAAGAAGAGTTTGACCGCATCGAATGGGCCCAAGAAAGAAGAATAACAATGTACCTTCTAGACCAATTTTATAATAAAGAAGTGGGGACGATCAAGATATTGAAAAGACCAAAAGAAGAAGATGATGTGCAAATACATCCATCCCAACAAGAAAACTTTACTCCGGAAGACCACCCACCTCCCTCAGTGCAGTATACTAGGGTGATTCAAGAAGATGAAATACACAAGATCCGAAAATACAAAGAGGGAGAGTTAGAGTGGATGTGGGATACTCCGGCATAGGTTTCCCTACCAATGAAAGGAAGTGTACAGTCTTGGCTCGGACCCTTCAAGGTCGGTATGGAATCATTGAATAACTCTTATTATTTGTCCACCTTTTAGAAGGAAGAAGGCCTCCATTACCCATTAGTGGACGTTCTCAAGCTCCACCAAGGTGGTGGGACATGATCCCTCAGGTAAGTAGTCACTCCTGTGTATTATACCGCATTGTTTCTTTGGATTTTATACATTTTAAGCGTAACCTTTGTTTGCTTTGTTTTAACGCCTATATGCACATTTCCACGCTTGTATATTGCTTTACCTGGCAATACCACCGCGTCTTTATCGCTGATGCCCTTTGTCGAAAGTGTGAGTAGGTTACGGCTCCACGAGATTGTTGAGGTTCTCTACACGCTTCACGCCAGCTTTACGTCCCCGAAGTTGAGCTTACTGTTATCCCGATATCTAAAGGTCTAGGAGATCTATGTCTGAGTCTTACATGGTCCTAGAGATACATGGAACAGAGCAAAAGAGCGATTTGAGTACGGCCCCGAGGGTTCATCTCACCATTTTGTCCCCGGCCAGCACTTCTCCATCACTACCTACTGACTTCAATCGTAGAGGACTCTTTGCTCCATGAGGTAATTGGTCCCAGGTATCACGGTATGTGTCATTTGATCATTATAACCTCTTATTTATGCATTAGGTTCCTTTCTACTGATGACTCATTGATATTACACTAATCCCTCTCAATTCATTGTTGGGTGATTGATGGGCAACTTAAGTCGGTATTCATGGTTTTGCTTAGCCACCATGGGGCTTGCGAGCTATCGTCCGCCCCCATCATCTTATCACTTTTTCCATCTTATACCCTACTATCCATCCCATTCCCGGTCCGCCATTAGGATGACCTTCCGTGGTACATCTTGCTTGTGGGAAGAAGGGGCTAAAGGCGTCTGGGTAAAAGTACCGGTAAAGATAAAAGCCATAGGAAAAATAAACCTAGATGTTTCGCCTAGGGGATCCCCGAAGGCAATAAAAGGCCTCGATAAGAAACCAAGGGACCCTAAGAAAATGAAATAAATAAATGCAAGACCTAACCAAGAGGATGGGAGGTCCCATCACGAGCCGCCCATTATGTTCATAGTATTTAGCAGTATGACATTGCTACCATCCGGGTCACCAAACCAAAGTGTTGGACCTTTGGTTGTATGGACAAAGGAAGGTCTCATCACGAAAATACTCTATCATTTCTCGGGCTAAGGTACTTAGTGGTAACGCTTATCACCGACCAATTGCCATAAGTGCTGGTCCCTTCGTCAAGGCTTTGTAGTAAAAATGCAAATAAAGAAAGATAAGGCAATATAATTTGGAAAAATGCATCCATGATGTGTACAAACAAGCCCCCAATAAAGGCATCCACGACAACAATTTTGGTCTGACTATGACCGGACATCCTTAAAACCACATCACCACATTACACATGGCTTGAATGATCTTTGAGGGGACCTCCATTTCCTGGGTATTAGCCCCAATAGGTGGTCTTATTGGTTGCCTTAGCCTTGTATAGTGGTCCGTAATATCTTAGAGCTATCGATGATTTGTTAGGGGATTTCATGCACGCTTGATAAATTTAATGGACGAGATATGATTTACATTGCTGTGATGTCTAGGACCGATGAGCCCATCGAGGGCGTAGTTTTTTATGTGCGTGACCATGCCCTACGGACAGTACCAAAGGATCGGGGCACATGGGAGATGATTAGCTCGAACTCCATGAATAAGAGCCCGTGATGGACGCTAGATTTGCAGGCAGATGTAGCCAGACGAGGCCTTGCACGTAGAAGAAGAAGGACGCCTCATCAGGACGCGCTTTTGGCGTAGACTGACCTATGGGGACTCTGGGTGCATGCCGAGACGTGGACCTAGATGGACTGGACGCCACCATGACTAGTTGGACGCCTTTTGGAGCAGATGACAGTGTGATGGGCCTTCTGGGCACACATAGTAAAGCTGCGTAAGCCCCAGAGGGGCCAACGCCTAGCTTGTGGGATGCTGATTACGCCCTGAAAGGGCCAACGCCTTCCTCCACTATAGGCCCTAATGCCTTATATTTTGCTCATTTTGGCATTTTAGCATGTAAAGTGACAAATTAATGGAATAATGTATTGTCGCAAGATTGCTCATCGCTTTGTTTACCTATTTTTGTAAATTAAAGGTCAAGAGATCATATAAGAAGAGGGACGCTTGTCTCTTCATTTTATCATAACATAATTTTCTCTCATTGAGAGAGACATTTCTTGGCCTTATTCGGTTTCTTCTCTTTTGAGTGAGGCGCAACTCTTTTGAAGGTTATTGTTTGGCAAGTGGTGCTCTTATTCATTGGAAGGTTTACAACTGTGATTTGGATTTCTTCATGATCTTGTAGTGTTTTTCATCAAAACTTCTAGGATGAATGTCTTCCAACCCAACACACAAGTAGGTCAGGGCTTCATGTCCCCATGAATAGCCATAGCTATTTGATTTGAAGGAATTTTTAGCTCAGCCATAGCTACACTAGATTCCCTCTCATCTTGAGTTAAGGTTTTAAAGACAAATTGAAGAAAGAAGGCATACTAGGCCTAATTTAGTTTACACCTGGGGAGCCATTTCTGCCTTGAAAAGCCTTGTATGAAGCAACACTTTTCAACCCTCTAGGTTTGTGTTTGTAAGCTAGTCGCTTTGCCAAATAGTCTTAAGGAGAGAAGAGAAAGCTTTAGGCCTCTAGCTACACCTAGGTAAGTCTTCCTTCTTAGGTTTAGATTTGATGGCCTTGCAATAGCAACACCATCAAACCCCTAGCTCTCTTGTCTTTTAAGTTTGGAGTCTCTCTCTCCCAAACCATTAGTCTCACTTCAAATTGACCCATTAACCCAAGGCACTAGTCTAGATTGATCTTGTTTGTTTATGCTTTTAAATCTCTTTCAAACTCTTTTACTTGAAACCCTAGCTAACCCAACGTCTAACCCTAGAGACTTGAACTAACCCTAAAGTCATAACGCTTTTGCCCTAAAACTATTCCTTTTTGCTTGATAAAAAAGGTGCTTAATCGAAGTTATCTCATCATGTTTGCTAGAGGCTTCATAGCACTTCATCAAGTTGATTTGACAAAAAACGCTCACTTCTTTGGCTGGGGCTAACCCTAAAACTGTAAGCAACAAGTTTTATATAGGTGACGCCACATAGGTTTTGATCTCTTGCTTATGCTTGCAACGCTAGGACACTTTTCAATCTTTGGTTGTTGGACTTTGAGTTGTAGATCACTTCCACAAGCTTATTTGCTAAAACGCTCCACTCAATTGTCTTAATTTTGACCTAATTTTGAGCTTGACGTCATCATCAAGTAAAGAACAATATATAGGTGACGTAGCAGTTTTATGTATGTGAGCTTATTTGAGATATTTATTGCATTGACATATAACATGTCTATTTAATTAAGGAACATTGAATGCTCATTGAATTTTATGCTTTGTTGAAGAAGTGATATCAATCATTTGACTTTGTTTAGTAATCAACACTTCGTCAATAATAGCATTTTAATCATTGCTCATATGAATACTTGAAGATAGTCATTAATGCTTTGAAGTACTAACCCAATCGCAAGCAACCTTCTAGTTATTTGTCTCTTGTCTCAAAACAAAGCTATCTCGCTGGAAGATTCTTCCTCGACTATCTCATCTTGGGCAACAATCAGGAAAGGGAACTTCTTTGACTGATCCATTACCCCTTTAGTCTTCTTTAACCTGTATTGCTTAGGATGTCTCCCCTTGACTAGCTCCCTCCTAAATAGAAAGAGCTCCCCATCGAGAGGACAGTAAGTGGGGAAGCTCCCCGGTTAATGGTTTTAAGCCTTGACCCAAGCCTACTTAAACCCTCATACAAACTGTGCGATAACAGTCTTAATTTTTTAATCTAGTTAAATGATATAATTTAATAAATATTATTGAATAATTTAATAATTAAAAATTTATATAATATTAAAATTAGAAATAAAAAGAAATAATTATAAAATCTTCAAGTTAAAAATGAAAATAAATAATTATTTTATAAGCAAACAAGTTTATAATATTAAAATAGGATTGAAAAAAAAATGTATTTTTAATTGAGTTATATTTTTTCTTAAAATTATATTAATATATAATTGAATATTTAAAATTGTGTTAATATATAATTGGATATTTAAGTAGTGGTTTTTATGTAGATCCTATGATTTTGTTAAGACTTTGTTTTATGATTTGTTTAGAAATCCTTTAAAATGAGAGATAAATTAAAAATTAGGAATAAAGGCAGTATGGGAAAAACATAACCATATTATTTTTGAGAAATACTTTAAATGCAAGAAGTGGAATTATGACATTTACACTTGTTTATTTTTTTCAATCATGATTATACCATTATATAAATGTGTACAAATTAATATTATACATAATTATTTATAAATTAATTAGTAATACTCAAAATATTCAAAGTAATATGGTCATGTTTATCCCTCCGTAAAAAGAGTTTAGTCAATTGACAATAAAGTGTACACTAAGGAAGAACAATGAACACGTAGTGATTATACCATTATATAAATATGTACAAATTAATATTATACATAATTATGTACAAATTAATTAGTAGTACTCAAAGTATTCAAAGTAATATGGTCATGTTTATCCATGGGTAAAAAGAGTTTAGCTAATTGGCAATAAAGTGTACACTAAGGAAGAATAATGAGCATGTTGATTAATAAAGTGTACACTAAGGAAGAATAATGAGCATGTTGATTAATGGGCATGTTTAAGGATGAATAATGAGCATGTTGATTGAGTCAAATTTTCACTTTTATCGTTAAACATTGTCAAACATTGTAATTGATTATGATTGTTTGAAATGTTTTTTTATAGTTATAATTTTTTTTATTGAAATAAAAAAGATTTCTATTAATTTTTAATGTTTTTTAATTTTCAATAATATAATAATAAGAATAAGAATAATTTATTTTTAAGGTCACGGCCAAGACAGCACATCAAATTGGTGTATGAAACCCCCTTGTTTGTGGGACAAGGGACCCCCCTCCGCCTAGCGAAAGGTATACATACCCTACCCCCTCTGGATTTGAACCTGTGACCTCTTAGGAAGAAACACATGTTCTTAACTATTAGACCCACTATACAAAAACATTAAATAATATAAATAATATACAAGATAATAAATTCAAATTATTCATATGTATTTCAACATATAAAATCCAAATGAAATAAATAACCTGATATATAGTGAAGGGCTTAGCATTTGAAAATATCAATATTATCAAATTTACT
The DNA here is from genome assembly GCA_010110895.2 of Picea sitchensis. Classification (NCBI taxonomy): domain Eukaryota; kingdom Viridiplantae; phylum Streptophyta; class Pinopsida; order Pinales; family Pinaceae; genus Picea; species Picea sitchensis. Next base: position 1,088 of record SNQJ01S0216275.1, on the reverse strand, counting down.
ATCATAACTAAATTTAATAATAAATAACCTGATATATAGTGAAGGGCTTAGCATTTGAAAATATCAATATTATCAAATTTACTATCATAACTAAATTTAATAAGAAATATGTGAAATGATCTAATAAAAAGAATAATGAGAAGTTGATATATTATAAAGAAATATTAACTTTAAAAAAAAATCAAAATCAATTTATTTTTTATTAATTTAAAGAATAACATTAATTTTAAAACACTAACCAGATATAATTGTTAAGCAATTTTAATCAAACAAAACATTTTAAAATAATAATTTCAAAGATAAATTAGAATATTATTATTATTATTCTAAGGTAAATTTTATAATTAAATGTACGATCTTGAAAATGAAATGGGTTTAAACACCTTCAAAATTTATCAAACATGAAAACTATATCCTTAAACTTTGAACCAGAGGAGAGAAAACGGAAACGAGGAGCTAATAAAAGAATAGTGAAAAAAACACCGGAAATAACGAATGGTTGTTATCTCTGCATTTCTGATTGAGAACAAATGTGCAGTTTGTTTTCCTTGAAAAACCTAAAGCAGTTTGCTTTTTTGCTACATAGTTGCATTGCCAGCATTTGCTTTCTCTACAAAGCATGTTTGAAACACTGTTTTACATGTATCTGGGATGCAGTTAGGTACACTGTTAAATAGTGCTTGCCAGAAATGTAGCATTAAAATATGAGCCTTTTACTATTCGTTCTCTCTTTAGGAATAACTGGCATTGATCTCCTCTCGAAATAGGGTTTCTCCATACAAGGCTTTGCAATCCTTTGCTTAATTATGATTGCTCACGAGATCTTTCCATTTAAAAAGAATACCTTTATTAATGAAGTGCTCTATTGGGTACGAAATTACGGTATAGAACAGAATTAACTTCTGATAATACACTGTGTTTTAGAAAGGATATCATCTGGGAAGGAGCAGAATTAACTTCTGATAATACACCGTGTGTTTTAGAAAGGATATAAATGTGTATTGTTTGGCCAACATTGAGTATAAATTCCCCAATCAATACACTCCACAAGAAGTTGCATTTGACATTGTTGGAGATGTAATTAAAAA